>JACXGM010010149.1:0-26563 GCA_016801145.1 Umbra pygmaea | reverse complement strand
AGTTTATACAATCCATGTATCTATATTATTTGCTTTTGGAAAAAACAGTTTGGATATCTTTATAGATGAGATCCTTGCCGTTCTAGCAGTATATAACATGATGGGTTTTGCGCATGTTTACAATATGTAATTAATCAATGTATGTGACGTGCGCGAAAAGGTCCCGGTGCCGGTTTCCCTGTGGATTAACAGGTTAAGACTTATTCTGCCTTGGATTTCCCCTGTACTGTTGCAATACCTGTTATAGATATTCTGGCCTGACTCCTGCTTTGTTTAAGGATAATTCTGCTTTGGATTTTTATGTACAATAGACCTTGGACATTCATACCTGTTTCAAAAATAAACATTGTTCTTTTTCATACCCTGGGAGTAATCATTACACCTATATTATGCCCACATCACTGCTTTGGTCCTTCAGTACTACCGGTATGCCATTTTCAGTAGTATTTTCTTAGTATCCCAAACAGGTACTCTTTCTGAAGTCCACACAATTTTAAAACCGAATATTCAGTAACGCCCAGGCTGTTCTCATAGTACAAAATCTTGTACAATATCTTACAAGACAAGACATTTTTAAATGGATATGTTTCCATAGTGATGGAAATGCAAAGCCTTGTACATTTATGAAATGTAAAAATCTGTTTATGTTAACCTAACCCTAATCTTAACCTTACCTTACAATAATCCTAACCTCAATATCCTAGTTATGCCTGAACTAAACATTTCCCAATGACTTTAAATTGAAACCGATTGGTCTATTCTTGGAAATGTTCTGGTAGAATGGTCATTCAATACGTACTAAAGTTCACATTTGAATGGCCATATCCGTAAGTCTGTCTACGTAATGCAGGAAAATGTCCATTACGTACAGTTAGACATGTACTGCTATGAGAACATGTAGTATCTCTAGGAATTTCCTATCTTTTTTGTGGGAACTACATAAAGGAATTTATGATTCTTTGTCAATGTTAATACATTTGAGCATCGCTAATGCAAGACCAGGTTAACCCTTTCCACAGATTAGCCCAGGGGTACAGTACTTTGGAAGATAATGCAATTGATCAGCACCATCAAAGTTTTTTAGGGGTTAGTTCCCTTTCCTCTTCACACTCTAGCAACTACTGGTGGCTCTGTGAGTGTAATTGAGGTAGGAGGTCTGAACTCATCATAAAAATTACAAAAACTTTGAATTTCAATATACAACTGTGTCAAAAACAGTAAAACTCATTTAGAAAAAAAGCAAAGAGCATTTTTTTTATTACTGTACAGCATTCATGTATCAATGAAATACTTCGTAAATGAAAGTAGATACTTTCCCAGTTAAACAAACACTACAGCAACTGTAAAGCCTAAATAACCAATGTTGTATATTGGTTCTCTCATTTCCTAACCTTGGCATTATGGCTGTTAAAAAAGATGCTGAAGCGAGGTGCAGAAATGAAAGTGAAAAAAGCAACCAAACAACACTCCAATAATTTGGATGAAACTCAAATGTTTCCCAATGCACACACCAGAGGGACAGAGAGATGAACATCAAGAGGGATTTAAGTCAGAGAGATGAGTAATGAATCAAACCTCTGATGGCAGAAATAGAGGGAGAAAGGTTTTCAGAAAGAAAGCAATGATCAATGCAATGCTCAAAACATGTCTATGTAATATGTTGACATAGAGAACCAAAAAAACTGCTCTTCTTTAATAAACATCTCTTCAACGTATCCCACTCACAACATAGCAGTGGGCTGACTCTCCGATCTATCGGGCTCCACTAGTATCCACACAGCCATGCGCTATACTCAACTGTACTACTGTAACATCTCACAGAGAGATGCTGGTCCATGTGATCAATAATTGATGGGCCTGTCTCCTACCCTGCAGTAGGCCAGCACATTAGGTAATGCAGGAGCTACATTTAACTAGATGGGCTTGTTAATGCCTTCCCATGGGAAAGGCCAGTGGGTGCCAGCAAGGGGAAGTAATGTTTGTAGATTGCAGATCACAGTGCACTTGGAGCAGGCTGGGCACGCCGTGGTGGCGTCTGGGTGGAGGTGATGGGGGCTGGCACACAACCCTTTGGTCTCAGAAGCCAAACTATTACCCTCGCTTTTATTTGTACTGCTTCTACTTCACCTAGGCTTCCAAATTCCTGTCCAATCGACAACTGTTTCTTTTCTCCTAACTTCCAGTCCCTTCATCCTTTCATTTTGAGTTGGATTAACTTGGAGCTTTCAGAATATATTTAAATGTAACATAGTACCAACACCAACTGGGAATGACATAGCTATTGGCAGAAACATAGATATATAATTGATAAGTCCTTAAATGGTGGTATATGGAGCCCCACAGGGATGCAGTGTGTTATTAATTGGCTTATGGAATCAACATTAAACACCATCGAGTCATGAGCAGGACTGTCAGGATAGGTTCGGTATATAGTTTAGTGTGCACTTTAGGAAAGGGGTCCTGAATGTTTGCACTGCAGCTCTGGATCAATGTTAAACCCAGCTAAACCAGCATCTCTGGATCACTGATAAACCCAGCTAAACCAACAGCTCTGGATCACTGATAAACCCAGCTAAACCAACAGCTCTGGTCTGGATCACTGATAAACCCAGCTAAACCAACAGCTCTGGTCTGGATCACTGATAAACACAGCTAAACCAGCAGCTCTGGATCACTGATAAACCCAACTAAACCAACAGCTCTGGATCACTAATAAACCCAGCTTAACCAGCAGCTCTGGATCACTAATAAACCCAGCTTAACCAGCAGCTCTGGAGTCCTGACCTGCTCAGACTCCAGCGTCTGCCCTCCAACAGGGCCCTCAACTTCCCTCTTGGTCCCAGCTGGCCTCTGTTCTGGCCTACACCCTCTCTGATTGGTTGTCAGTGGGGATTTAAAGGGCCCCTCAATTAGGCTTGTCTGGAAATGCTTGTCAGATTGAGAGTGTCTGGTTGTGCACTCTACATGCGGGCGTTGACGCAGGGCCGTGGCTCGGGTCCTGAACCGCTGCTCTGGCAGCTCTCTAATGTCTGAGGCATACACCTCCTTGAGTTACATGCATAAGAGGGGAGTGGATAGAATGAGAGAAAGGAGAGGTTAAGAAATAGTGATGGGCAGAGGAGTGAAAATATAGCTAAATAGGGTGTTAGTGGTGTAATAGAGAGCTAGTCCCAAAATATTGGCACCGTTGATGAAGCTCAAAAGGTTGTAAATTTAATAGCTGCTATATTAAAACATTTAAAATTTGTAAAATCTACTGTATGATTTAAGGGAATTTTTCATATCTCTCCACAACCATTACATTAGCCACCCATCCACTCCAGTCCCCACCCCTCCACAGAGATGGATTATGACTTCCTCTGGCCCTGGCCACGGCAAATACTAGACACCCCCACTACCCCCACATCACCAACACTACTACTACTACTACTACTACTACTACTACTACTACTACTACCATCACTACTACTACTACTACTACCATCACTACTACTACTACTACTACTACTACTACTACTACTACTACTACTATTACTAATAATAATAATAATAATAATAATACTTCTACTACTACTACTACTACTACTACTACTACTACTACTAGGTTGAGGTTTGGATTCTCTCCATCATCCCAGCTATAGCCCCACACATCCCACGACTGAATAATACAATTCTTATTAACTGTAATCAGTAATCACATAAACGCAGAATTCTGTGTTTTTTTTATAGAAAATGACATTAAAATGCATTAAAAATATTGTGACGAGTTATGAAAAAGCAGGTGTATGGCCATGAGGTACATGAATGTGTAGAACAGTGGAGCTCAACCTTTTTTCGAACCAGTGCACCCTCCATTATTCAGGTCCCTTACTGCATGAATATTAATGATTATTATTATTGTTGTTATTATTATTGTTGTTACTACTGTTATCGTCCACAATCATCAAAAAAGCACATATTTGACTGACAAACAAAAGATGTATTCGTTTCCCAGGAAACAAACAGCAGCCAATCAGAAACAACTAGCCATTTAACATTAATATCTTAATTAAACAACAGCCAATAAGAAATGCCAAACAATCATTCTTATGAATTGTTCCAACAGATAACAAGCTGGCACTTTTCAAGGGAAAGTGTCTGAAATTAACTTTTTGGCTCACATGCCAACGGGACTGGTAGATCAAAAAAAACCTTCAGCCAAGTATATTTCTATCAGCCAAAATAATAAATGTACTTTTTGTTTCACATAATACATTCACTCCAGTACCTTTCATTGAGATAATAAGGTATTCTGTTAAATACAAACTTAAAGAAGAGGCCAGAGCAAAATTAAGCAAAAAATTATTTTCATATATTAATCATATTTAAGGCATTACTTTCAAATCTACTGACTGACCGCTAGACATGTTGACCCTACCCCCCTTCTTTGCACGTTTATGCCCTAGCGTACTCATCAAAGCCTTAATGCATATTGCATGTAATCAACCGCACAGCTGTCTTTGTATAATTTGCACATTACCATTTTCAGCCATGTTCACCATGTTACCTATCCTAGTGTTATTTATTTTGTACTGCCACTTTACATTCCAATAATCGGTAACACTTTATATTAAGTCTACATTCATTAGCTGTAATAACATAGTAATTAATGGGTTAACAACATGGTAAGTACTAATAAATAATATGTAAATAACATGTAATTACTATGTAATTACTATGTGATTAGGGATTAGCGGTATCAGTTATTACACAATTGGAACAAAGACATGTAATTACAAACCAGATTGTTCCACATGTGTAATTACTAATGATTTATTTTTCTGTAATTACATGGTGTGTATTTACATGTGTAACTAACATGGGTTGTAATTACATTTATGTATTTACAATGTGGCACTGTTCAAATAAAATATGTGCACTTCGTTATGTGTCATACCTAGGTTAAGCTGTTAGCTGTTAGTTATATTGACCATTTGTAACATCCAGCCCTGGGTGGGCTGTTAGATGGACTATTGTTTAGTTTATTCCCTGTGTTTACTCCCTTGCTCCCTCATGTGTTGTGTTTTGGCTCCCTCTTGTGTCTGTTTCAAGTATAGCTCTGAGTTAGGTCTGTTTGGTTACGTCAGTGTTTTAGTTCCAAGGTGTCTTGTGTTAGTCGTTACTTGTTTAGTATTTAGCCCTCATGTTTCCGTGTACACCTTGTCAATCAATGTCTCCTGTTGCGTGTTTCCCGGTGTGTGTCAAGATATCCTCTGTTTAGCCCCACGTGGCAGTATTGTTTTGTTTATTCTAAGTGTTTGGAAATAAACGCTATTGCTTTAGTGCACTTCCTTCGCTCCTGTCTCTACTACCTACATATACAAAAGGGATTCGTAACACCATTTATAGTACCACACCCACTTGAGCCTTATTGCATATATATACCATGGTTTTAAACCAATCAGCAATCAGTATTCATAAATACATTAAAAGGAAACTTCACCCTACAGCTATCTGGAGGTGCTAGTAGCTTCTCCCAGACATTTGTAGAACAGTGAGATATGTTTCACCCATGCCTGGCTAGTGTAATAGCAAGATTTGAAATTTTGTGGGGAATTTTCACACGCTGACGTCACCGTGTGTTTCGAATTGACTTTGGAGATAGGAAAAATTTATATTGGTATCTATTCTGTCGCAAAAAATAAGCATACCTGTTATACTGATCTGGCTTTCAAACCTACTCCTTAAAGCCTCAGTTGTCCTTGATTTTTCAAGGTATAGCTTGTCTTTCTGTGACGTTTCTATCAGCCGTTTTAATGCTAAAAAGACGAGGTGGTATGATTTTTTCAGTATGTATAGAACTACAACGCTGGCTTCCTTGTTCCAAGCCCCGCCCATCCAGCATGTTCTCTGGATTCTGTGAAACAGTTCGTAACCAAAGTCGCTGGTAACACAATTGCTACTAACCTAGGATGTGCAAATGAGGAATTTTACAACTTGCTTTTACATTCTGAGTGACATCCAACCATACATGTTTGCGTCCGAGTACACCGAAGAACATTTACAACAAATGGAGTTTGATATTCAGCTTCAACAAGGCAGGATGTTCTACAGATAATCCAGTTGAAACGCGGTTAAATTCTAATTGCCTAAATGGTTCTGTGGGAATATGTCCATCCATGACTACTGAAGAAAAAAGTATTTGCTACAATGAATGGGATCGTGGACAAGCTTTACTTGTAAGGATTGAACCAAAAATGACTGATGACCGCATATGCGTCACTGAATTACTGAAGTTTTCCAGCACACATGGAAAGAGACGTAGCAAGAGGACAATTAACAGATGAGTAAGTTCATTAAACCTATTTTCTGTACCTTGATAATGGAGCACACATCGTGTCTGTGGTAATGTTATTGTACTGTATGTGTGGTGTGCCAGCTGTATTTAGTAGCTAGCTGAGTGGGTAAATTACTATACCTTACTATAGGCTACTCTTTCTAGCTAAAGAAAATTGGATGGGATCGCATCGCTTTTCAGCCACTTTCGGGCTGTAGTGCCAGTTACTTTAGCACGTAGATCCCTTTCATAATCTTCCGACCTAAAATGCAGACTGCAGACCCTAACTGTTTATAGCCTATTGTAAAGTGTGAAAGATGACTCCTTCTTTTTGGGCTTGCTTGTAATTTCTGCAACCAGGTACAGAACACCAAACGGGCATGATGAATAGAAATTAGACTACAATTTCAAAAACAAATATGTATAACTTTCTAGCGTCAAGCTCTACAGAGCAGTGCTGTTGAATTGCCCATGTTCTGTGTCTGTGCGTTTGTAGTGGAAGTTTAAAAGGTTTACAGGACAGATATGCTGATATTAAGAGCTGGCACCTGGCTGGCTACCCCACACCTATCCTTCCCGGGGTTGCTTCCTTAGAGACGCAAATACAGAGGATGAAGGGAGGTGTAAGGTACTCACCCCTCTCACTGGACCACACAGCTGAATGTAAAGACCAACGGAACATCTAATTTAAAACACCAGCCAATGGACCAAATAGTATGATATTTGATGTTTTCCTGACTGTCCCATAAAGGGAATCCTTGGTATACATGTACCACTGTGTTGCATATGTCATGTTTCTCTTTACAGATAACTTATAGTTGGCTGGCAAGAATATGGAGTAAAGTTCCACAGAGTCAAATGTATGTTTCCCCCCCTGGGGTGGGACATTTCAATTTCATGTAAATGTACAAAGCCAGTTCTTTTGTACTCAATGTAAATGTCTACAGCCGGTCTTTTGTACTGATTGTATTTGTGACCTAAAGTCTGTGAATAATGTAATCAATGTAAATTTGTCAATAGCGGTCCTTTGTTTCCACTTTAGATGGCCAGTTAAATGTGATTCCCATTGGGGTTGAGCGGGAGTGGGGGCATACTTTTTCGGGAAGAGGATAAAAGTCTATGTCCAACTATGTTCGGGGAGTTCATATCTTAGACGATGCTCCGGGCAAGCTAGTTGCTCTAGCCGTGTGATTAGATAGGATCATTTTAGTTTTTGGTAGGTTTTAGGATTTTAGGACGACATGTATTAATATTCTTGGTATTGTAACTTGTGATTTCATTGTCCGGTTAAAGAGTTGTATTTTATGCCTTTAATTGGAATTAAATATTATTGCTTTGAACCAAGCCTTGTTTGCGACTTTCCAAGTTTTTTCCTTATATCTCCGGTGGAGTATATGGAAATCATTGTTAGCCTATTCTCTGCCTGCTCGTAGTATTCTGTTCATTATCACACACACACACTTTGTTAGCAAGCTATTCCAGGCTTCGGGTTACAATCCCTGAGGCGCGGCTATCCCGCAGCGTTCGTCCTCAGCTGGCAGAAAAGGGATTCTTCCGGGAGCATTTCTGATTTTATGCGCGAGTCAATGTACCTTAGATCTTGTACAGCTGTCGCAGTCGTTTACGTGATGACAGGCTACCCCGTCCATATTGTATACTTGGTGTGACTCGGAGAGTTCAGACTAGCTACCTGACAGGTCCAGAGTTTCACGCCCGCGAGGCCCTGTTTTGAACTTGCTGTGCTAACACATAAAACATATGGAGTCAGATTTATAGATATTAAATATCTACGAGGCAACTAAGATCAATAAGATCATTCTCCACGCTTTCTATTAAGCTATTAATTGATCTGTTTAACTCATAACAATGCCCCCCAAGGGAAAAGGAAATATATCATTTATTAATGTATTAATTTCATGTGCATATTAATGGTATTCTTCTCTTAATTCCCCATACTACACGTTCAAACGGGGACGGGCACTAAATTTGCTTGGAATTCTGGGAGTTGTGGTAGCTCAAGTTTAGACGAATGCAGAAGCACCCCAGTGGATGCAAAAGGAACTGAAATATACTATCGGCTTTTCTCTGATATATTGAAAAATACAAATGTTTATATGACATAAATCATCTATATTACGTTTGTATATGCTATACTATGAATCAGATCTACTGTCCTTTAATGCAGGTACAGGACTTACTGAAGGCGCAAAATGAATACATGTAAATGTAATTTTCAAGACCGTTCCACTTGACATAATGAAAACCTTTGCAGTATTTGTAATCGACGGACCACTCACTATTTGGCATCTTTAGAACTTTCTTAGTTGCATCATGTTGCTTTGAAAACTCAAATATCAAAGTTCTAATAACAGGCCTCTTTTATTGCCAATTATTTGCTTGGCAATCAACTTAATGTGACCTCTGAAGCTGTATTGCTCAAGGGGGTAGGCTTGGACACCAAAGTTGAAGCAGCCCTCGGTGGAATCTGATGCTACCTGACTATCACCTTATGTTAGCATTCCATAGACTCCCATTTATTTTAGGGTAAATTTGACAGCGAATAAATTTACATCTGAAGCGTTAAAATATCTATTTGTCCATTGTTTATTTCCAAAGAAACACAACAAAGTATAAAAGGCTCCTTTACCTTGTATCTCACATTTTTGTGAAAATATGCTAACTGTTGTGTGTCATAACCATGCAACTTTCTGTCACACAGTACAGAAAATACCATATACAGTAGTCCAGGAGAAGCTCGCAGGCAATCGGGGGACGTGGAGGGATACAGTCAAGAGACGCCCATAGAGACTCCATGAAAAGCATCAGAACAAAATTTTTTAGCAACGTTTTCGTAGATTGGAAATACTTCTTACTCATGCTCTCTGTCTCTGCAAGAGGCAAGATTCGGAATGATTCAGATTTCTCTTGACATGGCTACGAGAAGAATTACAACTTTTAGAGACGTTGTTCACGTCACATCTACGTCACATCCATGTCATCAAGCTCAGCTTGAGACTACGCAGTATGCTCGGCTACCACTGAAAAAGTGATTCTAATTGAATTCACTTGCTCTCCATAGGAATGAATGGTGTCTGTTCATCCATTAATCTATACTGTCTATGGTATTGTTTCAGGAAAAAACACTCAAGCTCTATCCTGACTGCCCCTTCTTCTTCTTCCTCTCCCACCATCTTTCCTCTGCACCTACTTCATTCTCTCTTTTTTTGAAGCTCTTCCACCCTCTCCACACCTGTCCACTTGATTATGTAAAGCACCATCCGCAGAGTACCCCTACAAAGCAGATTAAGGCTGCAGGGCCTCTTGATTGTGACACAGTTATTCCATTGGGAAGGGACGGTATTTACACATCATTTGCAGAGGTCCGTTCCTCACATGTCCTTATGTGTCCCTATTTATTGGAGTATGTACAAGGTTGAAGCAGAATGTCTGTCATATAGCAAGCTATTTACTGGGTATATTTAGTGTATCTTGCTGTCCTTTTATTTGTATATTTTTGTTATTTTCTTTATTTCTCTGATGTTCTGTCTATCTAGCAGAATGTCCCATGTTGGATGCATTACCACTCGGCTCCTGCCGTCTGCACACCAGAGTTCAAAAGAAAGGCTGTTGATACGGTGTGACTGACTGCCACTTCCCCATTAAACCCACTCTGGGAACTGGGACCGACCACAGACGAAGAAGCAGACATATGGGACATCCACAAGCTGCCTGGCAGACCGACTAAGGGACACACTTACTGTACTCTACTGGTAGATTTGTTTTACTCTCCATTTGTCTGCCCGTCTCAGTCTGTCTCCAACTCCTTTGTTATCTAACCTCTACAGTAAGTGTAACACGTTGGCCTACTTTCAAAGCCTTGACAGCCATGCTTTAAGAAAATTAATATTTTAGCAGGCACAAATATGAATCTTCCATTTAATGTGTTTACTTGTATTTATCATTATGTTGGGTGTTGTCCAGAGACTTATTGTTTTGCTTGGAAGTGCCACTGAATGTTGCAACAAAATGAATGAAAAAAATACATAATGATGGTCACGAGAGAGAGAGAGAGAGAGAGAGAGAGAGAGAGAGAGAGAGAGAGAGAGAGAGAGAGAGAGAGAGAGAGAGAGAGAGAGAGAGAGAGAGAGAGAGAGAAGCAGTGATGGGATGGAATAGGAAGTCTGAGGCAATGATACCATGTACAAAGCTTTAATTTTTCAAAAAGTCTTGATTTATTAAAAATGCAGTCCATCTCATTTTGCAGACAATGTTTAAATATTGTAACTGTTATGATTCAACACTTGGTTTTGGTAATCTATGATCTTGAGCTGAGAGAGAAATGAAAGACACAGCTACAGCTTAACCCCTGTCTCTGAATGTGTGTGTGTGTGTGTGTGTGTGTGTGTGTGTGTGTGTGTGTGTGTGTGTGTGTGCATGTGTGTGTGTGTGTTTGTACTGACAGGGGAGAAAAGACGTAGGTTGGGGTGTAGATGGAGGGGACGAAGCAACTATTACTTTGTAATTCCCACACATTCTACCCTCCAGAGACTCACCGTTTTGATGAATGAATACTCTATAGTCGTGGTCAAAATTTTTGAGAATGTCACAAATATGTCAGGAATGAATTGAAAGTTCCTCTTTGCCATGAAAATTAACTTAATCCCCTCAAAAAACATTTCCACTGTATTCCACCCCTGCGACAAAAGGACCAGCTGCCATCATGTCAGTGATTGTCTCGTTAACACAGGTGAGAGTGTTGACGAGGACAAGGTTGGAGAACACTCTGTCATGCTGATTGAGTTAGAATAACAGACTGGAAGCTTTAAAAGGAGGGTGGTGCTTGAAATTATTGTTCTTCCTCTTTTAACCATGGTTAGCTGCAAGGAAACACGTGCCGTCGTCAACGGATAAAAAATGCAGGTAGCCTTAAGATGGTCTTTGTTACGACAGACTTACGCCCGTTCCCCAAACCACCACTTATGTTGCTCTGGGAAACCGGGCCCTGGTCTGTAAGGTCTGCTTTAATTTAAGGCAATGGGAATATTGGGTGGCAATCCTCTTTTTACTATCCCTGTGGGACCTAATGGTGTGCACTGTCAGACTTTCAAAATGATTACTAGATAGAGAAAAAATGTTCAATGGTCAATATTGTGTCCAGACCTTCACTGAACCCACTGTAGGTGGATGTATTGCCAGCAATAGTAAGGTGTCCACTGTCATAACCACTGTCATAACCATCATCATAATCTATTTGAGCAAATGTGTTTACTTGGTAGTATGATAGCAAAATGGAACAAAGTGCACATGTCTTTTACATATAATAATTTAATGTGGGATTTGTGGAATGATGCTCACTAGTATTTTAATGATGTCAAATATCACCATGCCAGGGAAGGTATTATTGAGGATGTTACCCACACTTGCTCATTGACCAGCAAATGTTATTCTTTGTCCCTGTAGGCTGTGGTTATTATCCATGTTTGCTAAGGTGTGGTTTTCGGTATAAGAAAGGAAACATGTCCCCACCAATAAGAAGTAAATTTGACAATGCAACTTTCCATTTTTTTCAGTGTATGATCATCTCAGTGCTTTGGGAAACCGGGCCCTGGTCTGCATGGTCTGCTTTAATTTAAGGCAATGGGAATATTGGGTGGCAATCCTCTTTTTACTATCCCTGTGGGACCTAAGGGTGGGGGTTTAGATATCCATTAGCAATGTTGAGTAGGTTACTTTTCAAATGTAATCCAGTACAGTTACTTGTTACCCATCCACAGTCGTAATCAGTCATTTTTGGATTACCCATCACAGTAACATCATCTGAATAATATCAATTACTTTAAAAAGCTAGTTTTTAACCAGTTGAATGGCATAGCAGGTCAGTTTGTTTACATGAGCTGGTTTAAGTCTAAATAAAAAATTAAATTCTGTTTCCCCCCAAAATAAATGTGCAATTGGACATAGAGTAGCACTCTAAAATAAATAGAAAGGTCACCCCAATTTATGTCAATAAGGGCATCATAGGTGGACTGATGGCAAGTGGTGTAACATCCGGCCCAGTGTGGGCCGGATTATGGATTCATTTTAATAGTGTTTAGTTTTGTTAGTTTACTCTCCTGTGTTTATATGCATGTTTTGTTCTTATTCAGTGCTGTGCATGGTGTTTTAGTTCTTCCCTTATAGTCTGTGTCATGATGTCCCTATTGTCTGTGTGCTTGTTCTGTGTTCACCTTGTAGTGGTTTCTCCCCCTGTGTTTTGTTTTGGTTAGGTTTCCCGCTCTTTGTGTCACATGATCCCGTCTCATGTTTTGGTGAGACTATCAGTTCTGTAGATTAATTCCCGCCCTGCACACCCTTTCCTCATTAGTTTGGTATTTAGTTCAGAGTGTTTGTTAGTCCTGTGTGGTTCATTGTTTCTGTTCAGGTATGTGGTTGTTCTTATTTCTTGATGTCTTTAGTTTGTTCATATGTTTAGTGTAGTGTTGGTCTTATGTTGTTCTAGATGTCATGTTTTGGTTTATACATAGAGTTGTTTAGTTCCTCATGTTTGTTCTTGTGTTTGTTTCTGTTCAGTTCCTTCTCCCCAGTTTAAATAAATGTCCAACTATTATTAAAGACGCGCCTGCCTCCAACCTATTCTTTAACTGTGACAGAATGAACCAGCCCCTAATGGAGACAGCGTCTTTGGACACAATGTGGGACGTCGACAGCTCGGAGGATGAAGAGGAGATCTTCCCATGGGATGAAGAGGGGAATGTGAGGGAGGATGTGAGACAAGCCTGGGATCTCCTAATGGAAAAGGTCCAGGGTGCTAGCCCACTAGGTAGGGCTCCCCGTCTTACTATTGGGGTTCCCCAGGTTCCTGCTAATCCCTCCAGCACTCTTAGCTCTCCCATCTCCCAGGCTAGGTCCTCTAGCTCCCAAGCTAGCTACCTGAGCTCTCAGGTCCAGGGTGGTGGTCCACCACATAAGCCCCCCCGTCTGAGTGCCAGTTCCCCTAGCTTCCAGGCTAGCATTTCCCCCAGCTCCCAGGCTAGCATTTTCCCTAGCTCCCAGGATAGCATGTCCCCTAGCTTCCAGGCTAGCATTCCCAGTCTCCGTAGCCCTCAGGCTACACTCCCTAGTTCCCAGGTGCAGGGTATAAGTCCCCACAGTGAGGCTCCCCATCTGGGTACTACACCTAGCCCACAGGCTAGCTTTCCCTCTAACTTTCTGGCCAGCTCTATTAACTATCATGCTAGTTCCCCTCATAGTCAGGTCCAGGGTAGGAGTTCCCATGTTATGGCCCCCCATCTGACTATGAGCATCCCTACCTCTCTTAGTTCTCCTAGCTTTCATGCTAGCTATTTTCCTAGCTTTCAGGTTAGCATGTCTCAGAGCATTCAGACTAGCTACCCTAACTCTCAGGTCCAGGGCAGTGGTCCACCACACAGTGCCCCCGTCTGAGTGCCAGTTCTCCTTGTTTCCAGGCTAGTGTTTCTCCTAGCTTACAGGCTAGCATTTCTTCTAGCTCTCAAGCTAGCATGTCTCCTAACTCTCAGGCCAGCTATTTCCCTAGCTCTCAGGTCCAGGGCGGTGGTCCACCACACAGGGCCCCCCGTCTGAGTGCCAGTTCCCCTAGCTCTCAGGCTAGTCATTCTCCTAGTTCTCAGTCTAGCATTTCTCCTAGTTCCCAGGCTGGCAGTCTTTCGACTTCACTGGCTAGCTACCCTATCTCCCCGGCCCCTAGGGCTTCTGTCCATGCCCCTAGTTCTTAGGTCCAGGGTGTTAGCCTGCTTGTTAGAGCTCCCCGCCTGAGTAGTAGGGTCCCTCAGGTTCCTGTTAGACCCCTCATGTCTCCCATCAGAGACTCCATACCCAGAGTAGGCCTCACAAGGGGCTTCTGCCACCCTCACAAGATGGCCGCCTCATCTCTGCCAGCTACCCGGCAGGTCCCGCCACAGCCTTCAGCGGCCTGCTTGCCGCCACAGTTTTCAGCGGCCTACTTGCCGCCACAGTTTTCAGCGGCCTGCTCGCCGCCACTGTCTTTAGGGGCCTGCTCGCCGCCACTGTCTTCAGCGGCCTGCTCGCTGCCACTGTCTTCAGCGGCCTGCTCGCCGCCACTGTCTTCAGCGGCCTGCTCGCCGCCACTGTCTTTAGCGGCCTGCTCTCTGCTGCCACAGTCTTAGCGGCCTGCTCTACACTGCAACAGTCTTCAGTGACCTGCTCTCAGCCACAGCCTCCAGCAGCAACCTGCTCTCAGCCACAGCCTCCAGCAGCAGCCTGCCCACTGCCACAGCTCCGCCCACCTTTGAGTCTCCCATTGCCATTGACCTGGAGGGCCTAATCCTGGCTCCGCCACCAGAGGTCGGGGATAACGCGGCCATGGAGGAAACCGGACCCCCTGCTCTGCCGCTGCTGACGTCCGGACCCCCTACACCACCGCTGACGTCCGGACCCCCGGATTTCATAACGTCAGACCCCCTGCAACCAGGGCTCCCAGACCCCCTTCCGCCAGGGCTCCCAGACCCCCAGTCGTCCGGACCCCCTGCTTTGCCGCTGCCGTCCGGACCACCTGCTCAGCTGCCGCTGCCGTCCAGACCCCCTTCCCTGCCGCCGCTGCAGTCCGGACCCCCTGCTCAGCCGCCGCCGCCGTCCGGACCACCTGCTTAGCCGCGGCCGCCATCCGGACCCCCCGCTCAGCCGCCGCCGCCGTCCAGACCCCATAGCTCAGCCACTGCCGCCACCCGGACCCCCTGCTCAGCCACTGCCTGGACCCCCGACACCAACACCGCGGTCCGGACCCCCGTCGCCGACGCTGACAAGGTTCACAGACACCCTGCCGGTGCCAGGATCCAGTGTTTTGCCCGTCCCCGGGCTTTCTGACCGGCCCGTCCCCGGGGTCCCTGACCTGCTTGTCCCGGGGCCCACTGAACTGTCTGTCCCTCCTGACCCCGGGCCCTCTGTCCCTCTTGACCCCGGGCCCTCTGTATTGCCCACCCCGGTGTGGTGGGCTTAGAGAGGGGGCTCTGCAACATCCGGCCCAGTGTAGGCTGGATTATGGACTCATTTCGGTAGTGTTTAGTTTTGTTGGTTTACTCTCCTGTGTTTATTTATTTATTTATTTATCTATTTTTTTATAAATGTATTTATAAAGATTGAGAGGCAAAAAAAGCAACAGTAAAGGTACTGTTTCTACAAATACATCAATACATTACTCTCCTGTGTTTATATATACGTTTTGTTTTTATTTAGTGCTGTGTATGGTGTTTTAGTTCTCCCCTTATAGTCTGTGTCACAATGTCCCTAGTGTCTGTGCGCTTGTTCTGTGTTCACCTTGTAGTGGTTTCTCCCCTATGTGTTTTTGTTTTGGTTAGGTTTCCCGCTCTTTGAACCACATGATCCTGTCACATGTTTTGGTGAGCCTATCTGTTCTGTAAATTAAGTCCCCACCTTCACACCCTTTCCTCATTAGTTGGGTATTTAGTTCTGAGTGTTTGTTAGTCCTGTGTGGTTCATTGTTTCTGTTCAGGTATGTGGTTGTTCTTGTTGTCTTTAGTTTGTTCATATGTTTAGTGTAGTGTTGGTCTTCTGTTGTTCATGATGTCATGTTTTAGGTTATACACAGAGTTGTTCATTTTCTCGTGTTTGTTCTTGTGTTTGTTTCTGTTCAGTTCCTTCTCCTCAGTTTAAATAAATGTACAACTATTATTGAAGACACGCCTGCTTCCAACCTATTCTTTAAGTGTGACAAGTGGTAGTGTACCAAAAGAAAACATATATAGTGGGTCCAATAATGGCAGTTTGTACTCATTTTTATTTATTGTTTGACAAATGCATAAAACACATTTTAATAATTTTGCACCAGAAATTGCAGTTTGGGAATCATGAACCAATTATGTAATTCACTTATCAGGCGACCAGATGACAGAGATAGAACAAGATTTACATAGCTATTTATTAAATCTGAAGCTGTTATACAGAACACCTTTATATTGACTACTCTCGAACGTAAACGTATCTAAAGGTAATCCTAATTTGTTTTAAAAATCTGTAATCCGATAAAAAAATTGGGCCAGTAACGTAACAGATTACAGTTATAATTGTAATCAGATAATATTAATTGTAATCAGTTACTCCCCAACTCTGCCCACAGGAATAGAAAGATTGCACCTACACATTATTACAGGAAAATCCATTGGAGCCATTTAGGGTAATGTGCCTTACTCATTGACAGTTGGCCCACTCAGCAGTTCAACTGACAACCTCCTGATTAAGTCTCACTCCTTAACCACGAAGTAAACTGATGCCCCGCCCTATTTGCCTATCCTCTAACCCTAAACTTAACCCTAACCTAACTATAAACTTTGGTGTCAGAATATACTTATTGTCTCCATGTGGATTATCAGACATGGATCACACACCCACAACCAATCATCTGTATGGTTGCTTATGATATCGAAGCTGGTGAGTTCTGGGTATGTATCCAGGGTGTGGAGTTCAGTAGAAGAAAGGCAGTATTGTGTAGAATAACATACTTTACTTTCCAGTAGGCCAAGAGGGCAATACCTCATGTTTTTGAAGTAGATGACGAGACTGTGTGTGTGAGTGTATGTATGTACGTAGGTGTTGACTGTTTGAGGGCTGAACTCTACCTGTCTCAAATCTGACCTCCAATTCAACTCTGAACTGGAAGAGTTTACTTCACAAACTGCCATTCAATAATCATCTGTGATTAAGGTATATTTGTTTCAAATAACATGATTCATAGTAACACTTTTTTTGGATGGTTACAGTGCATGGGGTTTAGAACAAATCAGCACACTGAGAGGCTGTGCTAAGCTAATGTCCAGTCAAGAAACAGTAATGAGCTAGTGTAAATGCTGAATCTAAATGGGTGGAACCCTACATGGTAGTACAGTATTTTGTATTATTTTTACAAAGTTGGATTCTAAGTGTCTGTTTACTGTTTTGGCAATTGCGTTCATAGCACATGCCCACACAGATCATGTTTACAGCTGTTTAATCTGAAACCTGGATGACGCCAAAACTAATAGCTTCTGATGTTAAACAGGCTTTGTTCTTGAAAAGAAAAATACATTTGAATTTCATCTGTTTCACCATTGTAGTATTGTTCAGACCAATCATTTAATATTAATCTAAAACATTAAAACATTAAAACATTATATGACTTAGAATATAGCTAGCATTTTGTTGAGGAACAGGGTTCCACAAAACACCACCTTCTCTACCAGTGTTCCTGTAGATCTCATCTGCCCAGGCTTTTACTTCCTGTTAACTCACAATGACAGGTACGGCTGGCACAATCCTGGCCGCACCGTGAGCTAAATAGAGATGTGCTCAGCTGAGCAGGGTGACGAGAGGAATGGTGTGTATGTCTGAGCCTGTTTTAATTAACTAGTGTCAGGCGTCAAGGTGCCATGACAGGAAAGAAGGTGAGAGGAGAAGACTGGTGAGGGAATCTTAAAATCCAGCCAAGAATGGAGAGGAAATAAAAAGAAGGGGAGGCAGGCGGGGAGGGGAGAGAGGGGAAAGGGGTTGACATCGTGGCTAATTCGCTGACATGAGGGTGAATGGAAGGTTGGCCTCTAATAATATGGTTTCTTGAAGGAGCATCAGTAGCTATGAGAGGAACACAAGTAACTGTGCCCCGCAAATCCTGTAGCCAATTAGTCTATATGAATAATTAAATATCATTGTCTGTGCGGGGCGGCTGCAGATTGAGTTTCCCTCTGCCAGGCTAGATTGTTATGACAAGTAGTGACTACATAATGATATTATGGATTAATAATTCAAGGCAGGCTGTGTTGCTGCAGGTGACAGGTCCCGTTGTGCACTCACTGTGTCCTTACCACAAATTATGTGGGGTCAGAAATCAGAAATGGAAATATTTGTGTGCACCTGTCTGTGTACATGCATACTTTGTGTGTGTGTGTGTGTGTATAAACTGTGCATTAGCAACTTATATTATAGGAGTTAGCTAATCTGTTGTGGCACATCTGTTGGAATGGGGATATGGACAACAAAAGAAAGTAGACTAATGCTGAATGTTATGTGTATTCATGGGGGCGGGGGGGGGGGTGTTGAGTGGCAGCTGTACCATCACCATGAAACTGGCCCCACATACTTGTATGGCTTCTGCCCCAGTAGGCTCAACCTAATGGAGCTGGCCTACCCTCCCGGTCTGCTTACTGGTTCCCATGGGTGATCTGCTTGTCCAGGCCTGTCCAGCTGGAATGCCCTCTGTCACAATGACAAACATAGAATGACAGATTATTTACGCCATGGAGGACTTACTGGTCTCTAGTGCATCTCCACATCTGGGCAGAACTGGCACTCTCTGACAGTCTGTCTGACGCTCACCCACTGGCTGGACATTCTATTTGAATACAGAGGAAGAGATGGATGGACAGAGACCAAGAGATTGTTGAGGTAGATAGAGTATAAATAGTGTGGTGTGAACGCACCCTTATCTGCTACATCAGCATCACACTAACCCCCACAAAGGAACTGGCAAGTTCTGGACATATTCGGGGCAGCCAGCATTTCTAGACTTGCAGCTCACCTGGACCTCGTCACTGAGGTACAAAGAGCGTCCAGTAAAGCAGGAAGGAGGAGGAGCCAAAACAGAAGCAGCTTAAGGCCTTCCTATATGGAACTTGAGAAGGTAGAGAAAAGGTGTCCCCAAGATATGACGCCCTCGCCACAGTTGGGCCCCAGCAAGATGGGAGCCCAGGAGAGAGAAAGACAGCCAGGGGGTGAAGAGGAACCCGGGATGTCGACAGCCAGATCTCAAACCACCACAATGAGGCCATCACAGACTCACTGCCACCTACCTTAACATGTTTTCTATAGATGTTTCCCTCACCTACTCCCCTTTTTTCTTTAATAAAATACCCACCTGTACCGTAAACAGCGCCAATGTGTTCACTGTTTTATACCGTTACACTACATATATAAAGATATTTATACTGTATACATATACAGTATCTCATCTGTTGTATCAGACCACATAGGCCAGCCTTTGCTCCCAACGTGCATACATGAGCCTTGGTCGCCCATGACCCTGTTGCCTGTTCACCGCTTTTCCTTCCTTGGACCACTTTTGATAAGTATCGACCACTGCAGACTGGGAACACCCCACAAGAGTTGCAGTGGAGGTTTGAGGAGCAGAGGTATAGCAGACATTTTTAACAGCAAACCTATTAATCATAATAAAACCAGAGTTTGCTGAGTATTAGATTTGAACACAAATCTTATGGACTTCAGCCTTTGTTTGCTGACATTAAAATATTAAGCTGACTTAAATGCAAAGAGCAGTCCTATCTACTATAATTTAAAAGGCTGCAAAATGGTAGTTAGTTTTAGTGAAGCAAACATTTGAAAAATGTCTAGTGACGATTATCCCCAAAAATAACTACTGCTACTCCAGCTGCACTCTTTTGTCATCGGTATTTGTTTCTCATAGTACGAGAGAATCTGGTCATTGGGGTGGCGGCACATGGTTACTCATTACATTTTAAAGGTTGCCCCTCGATATGTCCCATGTCCTCTTTTAGTGTTATGCTGTCAATATCACTTTTCAATATCATATTTCAATATCACTGTTGCCATATATTACCCATCAGGTGCCCTTGGAGACTTCCTCAATGCGCTTGATACTTTTATGTGCTTATTTCTTGATAATGGCCCACCACTATTACAGGGCATCTATTACTAGACCTTCTAATGTCTGCCATCAATTATTTTCTTTCCACTGTTTCCTCTTCTGACCTGAACTCATGGCTAAGTGAGTCGCTGAGCTCACACAAATGGCCTGCAGCCAACTGAGGATAAGGAAAGGAACACAAAACCTACA
The DNA here is from genome assembly GCA_016801145.1 of Umbra pygmaea. Classification (NCBI taxonomy): domain Eukaryota; kingdom Metazoa; phylum Chordata; class Actinopteri; order Esociformes; family Umbridae; genus Umbra; species Umbra pygmaea. Next base: position 6,392 of record JACXGM010010149.1, on the reverse strand, counting down.
AATGACCTATCATTCTTTCACTCCCTCTACACTTCTCTCATTTAAAATATCAATGTTCTTCCTTTAACCTAAGGAAACCATTTGCCACCTGCTACATCTTCAATTACAGAGGCTCTTTCACTGGCCAATCTCACCACTCTGTCCTTTCCTCTCTAAACACCAAGTTACTTGGCCTCGTATGTTCAAATCAGCAGCTGAGGGTCATTAGATAATATGCTTTGTTGGGCCGACAATGCCACCTAGATGTGATGATGAGCCCTAGGAACTCAAAATAACTATAGCAAGGTTATTATATTTACGAGAGGAGCAAAGGTTGCAGAGACTGGAAAAAACTCATATTAAAATAAAATTGTATGAAATACAAGGGTTAAAAAACGTGCTACTAAAAGTCTATAAAATCCCCATCGGCTGATCCTCTACATGGTCATCCTTAGCAATGGTCCCGGAATCCTCCATCATCGTCCACTGTCTTATCTTCCTCTTGGCTCTTTTGGCAGTCGGCCCGTTTAAACACACAATAAAACTGGGCCATTAGTATGTACAGAGGAGAAGCGATATTAAAAACAATAAAGCCAAGCTAAAACTGCTATAACTAGGGAGAAGCAGGACATAACTTTAGTGGGTGGAGAAGGAGCGTGGCCTGGTCACCGGACAACACCATCACTTTGGGGCTTGCTTTTCCCCCACACAGAACCATACTATTAGGTACTCACAATCTTATTGTTCTCTTATCTGCGGGAACACATAATTCCTCCTGTCTCTACTCCTCTCTGATTGGCCAACCCAGTCCAGTCCATAATTCCCACAATTGAGCCGGCTCGCTTTTCAACCCCAATTATCCCATTAGCCGTTGATTTACCTTAGTCCAATATTCCAGGGGGTGAGGGTAATCACTGAATAATAAAACCCAAGCATGCACTACAAATCAGGTACTTAAACAGAAGATAAAAAAGCTATACAAAAGAAAGAAAAAATTAGAAACAAAAAAGTGTAAAATGCAATGTACTGAATTAAAAAAACAGTTTTCACTTCATTGTCCACCTTATGACACCCACAAGGGTGTCTAGCTAACTACCACCTTTCTCAATATGTCAACAAGGGGGTATGTTGCATTGTCCAGAAACATATACGGTAGTACATCTCTTGTCCAAAGAATATATCAGAAATATTTTCATACTGAAAATATCTATTTGTATCAAAAGCAATAACATTTGCACATGAATACATAGAATCATACTTATTTCGATAAGATAATTTCATTAAGATAATTAATGTCCCGTCTATGCTTTGAACTAACTCATGGTCTTCTTGAAAGATGCAGACTTTTTCCTGTAAAACTGGTTAAAGAAAGTATCCAAAAACTGGCAGTAGGTAGGGAGTTGAGTTTGAGTATATCTTCAACACTAAAAGGTCCATCTAGCTCATCTTTAACAATACCAGCCCATACCAGTACCCCACCTCCGTCTTGCTGGTGTCTGTGTCGAAGTGGAGCTCTGTGCCGGTTACTGATCCAGCCATGGGCCTATCCATCTGGTCCGTCAAGAGTCACTCAACTCATCATTCCATAAATCCTTTGAAAAATCTGTCTTCAGATATTCTGTCTTCGGATGCAATCGCAGGTATGGAGGTTTTAATAAGAAACTCCAAATAACACAAAACAAGTCCAGAATGATATCAAGGAAAAGGTTTCACAAGCAAATTAACCAACAAAATAAATGGCACAAACCATCTGGCTTATATACTCTCGTAATACGATAGGAAACAGCTGCGTAACAGCACACCTGTGTCTATTATGAAACATAGAGAAGGCTAGAGATCTCCATACCTTTCTCTAACATATAACATAGGAAATACTAACACTGAACAGTATGTACTGGACTTGACACACAACAATGACATCTTAGAATTTCGGAGACTGAGAGCGCCGGAAGGTACTTGAGGATGGTGCGGGTGTGACATCACCCCCTTCCTGAGTAGCGGCTCCAGCCGCAGGGACAGGATGAAGACGCCGACAACCTCTTGGCCATGGACTGGGACGGTCCAGATGCAGGAGGTGGAAGTCTAAGATGTCCTGGGAAGGAACCCAGCTCCTCTCCTCCGGGCCTTAGCCATCCCAGTCTACAAGGTATTGGAGATGGCCACCATGCCTCCTCGAATCCAGAAGGGTCCTGACTGCGTAGGCGGTGTCGCCATCGATGGTGGGGGGGAGCGCCGTTGGGCATGTCAGTGTCCAGAGGACCCCCAACCACTGGCCCAAGTAGAGAGACATGGAATGTGCGTGAGAGTTTGACATGGGCAGGCAGCTGCAGCATATAGGAAACATCATTAACTCTGCGTAGTATGGGAAAAGGTCCAATGTAGCGTGGAGACAGCTTTCTTCAGGGAGCACGGAGATGCATGTCTCTGGTTGATACCCAGACCCTGTCGCCCGGGGGTTAGGCCGGTGTGTCACCCCAATGCTTAACAGCCTGGAGACTATGATGTCACACAGCTCGCAGATGGGTATGGGCGATCTCCCACAAAGCCTCTGCCCACCGTAACCATTCGTCCACTGCCGGAATGCGGGCTGAACAGGGGTGCCAGGGTGCCAAAGGAGGTTGAAAATCCAGAAGACACTGAAAGGGCATCATAGCAGGGGATGAATGTATTAAGGATTTCTGGGCATATTCGGCCCATGGTAGCACATCAGCCAAGGACTCCGGTTGGTCCCTACAATAGGAACGAAGGAAACGACCTACCTCCTGATTGACCCTCTCCACCTGCCCGTTTGATTGAGGGTGATAGCCCAACAACAAACTGACAGACACCCCCAGGCGGTCCATAAATGCACTCCATACCTGGGAGGTGAACTCAGGTCCGCGATCTAATGCGATGTCTTCTGGTATTCCGTAGGTTCGGAAAGCATGGTTGAACAGGTGTTCAGCAGTCTAAAAGGCAATAGGCATACTCGACAGTGGAATGAATTTATAGAACTTGGAAAACCTATCCACGACTACTAGTATGGTGGTGCACCCTTGTGACACAGGCAAATCCGTGATGAAGTCGATGGACAGGTGGGACCATGGTCATTGGGGTATAGGAAACGGGCATAGGTTACCACATGGCCAGTGTCTCGGACTGGTGCTCTGTGTACACATGGAACAGGACGACATGTACTGTCGAACATCCCAACCCATCTGTGGCCGCCAGTATTTATTGCGCAGGAGTAGAAGGGTTCGCTTAATGCTTGCATGCCCAGACATGAGCGAGGTGTGCGCCCAGACCAGTAGCCGGTCCTGGTAATCTGCAGAAACAAATAAACAGTCCTGGGGACAATTAGCTGAAGGAGAGTTTCCTGCGTATCTCCTCGTCTATCTCTCAGCGAATGGGAGCCTCAATGCGGGCGGGAGGAATCACCTGTGACACATCACCGCTTCGGTTCTCTCCTTCGTGTATGCGCGGTGTTTTTGGAACTGGGGCGATAACGAAAGGTGGTAATAAAACCTGGTCAGGAAGAGGGCCCACCTTGCTTGTCGTGGATTGAGTCGTCTGGCTGCACTCAGGTACTCAAGATTGCGATGGTCGGTCCAAATCAGGAAAGGATGTTTTGCTCCCTCCAGCCAATGTCGCCACCTCTTTAGCGCTTTCACAACCGCTAGTAGCTCTTGGTCCCCCACATCGTAATTCATCTCCGCCACTGTGAGTTTCCTGGATAAAAACTTTGGGAAAGAACAGCTCCGAACCCTACCTCTGATGCATCCACCTCAACGACGAATGGTAGTTTCGGGTTAGGATGTTTGAGTATGGGAGCTGTGGTGAATCACTCTTTCAATGACTGGAAAGCCCCCTACGCCTCTGCGTTCCATGGCTGGAGTTGAGGTCCTCCTTTCAATAATGCTGTTAACGGAGCAGCGATGGTGCTGAAGAACCGTATGAAGCGCCGGTTGAAGTTTGAGAACCCCAGGAAACTCTGCAGCTCTTTAATCGTAGTTGGAACGGGCCAAATACGCACTGCTTCCACCTTCTCGGACTCCATCTCCACGCCGATAGCGGTAATCCTATACCCCAGAAAAGAGACAGAGGTCTGGTGAAAAGCATACTTTTCGGCTTTGGCGTACATTGCCTTCAAACGTGCTCTATGCTTTTTATGTTTTAAATTGAATTTTTTATATTTATTTGACTTTTATTGACGTAAAGCACTTTGAGCTCCATTCCTTGTATGAAAGGTGCTACTGTATATAAGGTTTATTATTATTATTATTATTTACTGATGGCATAATAATCTGGGGCCTCATTTATAAAACTTTGCGGTGGATTTGCGTCAGAAGTGGCATACGGACGAAATATAGGACGTGCGTATGCGAAGAAATATTCAGATTTATAAAACCATGAGCACGCACGTCCTACACCGTTTTCCCTTTATAAATCACAATCAACTCTAAATGTGGCGCAGCTTTTGCGGCTGCATGTCACGCCCATAATTGCCCATAAATAGTCAGTAAAACCCCCCAAAATTAATATTCATTGATTGAGAAATCATGGCAAACAGAGAGAGGAAAACCAAAAAAAGAAACTTCACTCAATGTGAAGTAGAAATTATTGTTGGCGAGGAGGATAATGTTGTTTGAAGGGCACAGTGTGGCCATTACTAATGCCATAAAGGCGTTGGAGTGGCAAAAGTTTGCAGACACTATGACGCAGCCTGAGAGTCGGACCATGGCCGAAACATAAAAAAGTGGTCAGACATCAAAGTCAATGTCAAAAAGCGTCTAGCGCTTTATCGCGATAGTCTGCCGCGGTTGGGGGAAGATTAAAGTTCAAAGTTCAAAGTTGTTTATTTATCATATACATTGAATAACATCACATCATCCTATGCAGTGTATTATTGTTAGGTCTGTGTGATGTCATGTTAGTTACCAGCTGTCTTGTATTGTGTCATTAGTGATTAGTATTTAACCCTCATGTTTCCGTGTCCACCCTGTTCGTCGATGTTTCCCTGTTACGTGTCCTGATCTATGTTGTATCGGTTTTGCCCCATGTGGCAGTCTTTGGTTTGTTAAAATAAAAGTGATTTGGATGCACACCGCCGGCGTCTCCAGCAGCAGCCTGCCCACCCCCAGCACCTCCGGCAGCGGTATGCCATCGGCCGCCGCTGACGTCCGGACCCCCATCTCAGCCGCCGCTGACGTCCGGACCCCCGTCTCAGCAGCCCCTGACGTCCAGACCCCCGTTGCTGATCTCCAGACCCCCGTCCCCGACGACACTGAACTCTGGACCCCCGTCGCCGACGCCGCTGATCTCCGGACCCCCGTCCGGACCCCCGTTGCTGACATCCGGACCCCCGTCCGGACCCCCGTCGCTGACGTCCGGACCCCCGTCTGGACCCCCGTCTGGACCCCTGTTGCTGACGTCCGGACCCCCATCCGGACCTCAGTCGCTGTGCTCCCAGACCCCCTGCCGCCAGGGCTCTCTGACCTCCTGCCGCCATGGCCGCCTGAACTGCCTGACCCCTGGCCACCTGAACTACCTGACCCCTGGACACCTGAACTACCTATCCCCTGGTCACATGAACTGCCTGTCCCCGGGCCACATGAACTGCCGGTTACTTGGCCGCCCGAACTGCCTGTCTCTGGGCCTGCCCTTTTCCCTGAGCCAGGGCCTTCCCTTGTTCCTCCTCCCGTCCCCGTGCCGTGGCCTGCCCTTGTCCCCGTGCCAGTGTCTGCCCTAGTCCCTGTCCCCGGGGCAGTGCCTGCCCCTGTCCCCGTGGCAGTGCCTGCCCCTGTCCCCATGGCAGTGCCTGCCCCTGTCCCCGTGCCAGTGCCTGCCCCTGTCCCCGTGCCAGTGCCTGCCCCTGTCCCCGTGCCAGTGTCTGCCCCTGTCCTCGTGCCAGTCCCTCCTGACCCCGGGCTGCCTTCGTCCCTCCTGACCCCGGGGCGCCTTCCGTCCCTCCTGACCCCAGGCCGCCTTTCGTCCCTCCTGACCCCGGGCCGCCTTCCGTCCCTCCTGACCCTGGGCCCCTCTCTGTCCCTCCTGACCCAGAGCCCCTCTATATCCCTCCTGACCCAGGGCCCCTCTCTGTCCCTCCGGACCCCGGGCCCCTTCTCTTGCCCACCCCGGTGTGGTGGGCGTAGGGAGGGGGCTCTGTCACACCCAGCTCTGATGGGCTGGGCTTAGTACCCCTTTTCTATTAATTATTTTTTGTATAGGTTACATTTGTAGTGGAAGTTTAAAGTGTTTACAGGACAGATATGCAGATATTAAGGGCTGGCGCCTGGCTGGCTATCCCACACCTATTGCTTCCTTAGAGACGCAAATACAGAGGATGCAGGGAGGTGTGAAGCATCACCCCTCCTCCTGGACCACACAGCCTGAATGTAAAGACCAACTGAACACCTAATGTAAAACACCAGCCA
>JACXGM010010148.1:8628-26737 GCA_016801145.1 Umbra pygmaea | reverse complement strand
AACCCCAAACCAGCTTACCACACAGCTGCTAGTGACCCCAAACCAGTTTACCACACAGCTACTAGTGACCCAAAACCAGCTTACCACACAGCTGATAGAGACCCCAAACCAGCCTACCACACAGCTGCTAGTAACCCCAAACCAGTTTACCACACAGCTACTAGTGACCCAAAACCAGTTTACCACACAGCTACAAGTGACCCTAAACCAGTTTACCACACAGCTGATAGAGACCCCAAACTAGCTTACAACACTGCTGCTAGTGACCACAAACCAGCTTACCACACTGCTGCTATTGACCCCAAACCACCTTACCACACAGCTGATAGAGACCCCAAACCAGCTTACCACACAGATATTAGAAACCCCAAACCAGCCTACAATTCAGCTGATGGAGCATAGGTATTCTAATCTTACAATATGATGTCTGGAGCATCTGGTTTTCTGTAATATTTCATCATTACAGTATTTGCACCCACTTGGTGTCCAAGGTTTAAATAAGTCCCAGATTAGAGGGTTGTAAAAAATTTAGAGAAATGGTCTTCCGAGATTCGTATTTGGTGATGCTAGAACCATCAAACCAGCCTAACACACAGAGCTATAGAGAACCCAAACGATGGTTAAACCAGAAAAATGTCAATAATTGGAACGTTTCTTTTTTTTAACTGCCATATTTGTTTAAAAGTAACAAATGGGGTTGGGACATTATTTAGCTTCGGCAGTTAGGGCTAAAGGGTCATGGAGTAAATTAAACAAAAAACAGGTCAAACATTTGCTCTACAATTACTTCCTGGAGTGCTGTGGCTGAGAACTGTTAAAGATTATGATCTAGAGGAAAAAGCATATATTAAAACTTTTATGATTAATCGATGAAAAAACTGTTTTCCAGGTTTGACAAGCAAGTTATCCAGCTGTCTGTGTGTTTTTATGAAACACAACCCCGTTCAGCCGCGGGCGCGTCCTCTTCTATGTTAGAGAGAAACAGAGGCGTTGTGAGACTTCACACCTTCACATATCTCTCCTCTCTCCAGACTCCTGAAGCAGGTCATCAGAAACTCATTACCCTTTACTGCTGCCCCATGCAGTCCAGTACAGCTATCGACTTAATAGAGCTCTAGTGGAACAGAGATGACACAAACAGTGGAAATCAGCACTGGTGTCCCAGCACTCATAACCTGAAATGTTTTCATTCATTCATTCATTTTAAAGGTGAATGTACAGGGATTACCTCTGAATTAAACAGTTTAACTAGGGTACACAGTACAGTGTATCACTCAGACAGAACTGCATGAAATAGCTTTTTTTAAATGCGTCAGCTTTTGGGACATATTAAAATGGAAATCATCTATTCAGTAGAGTAATGAAATGCTAATGCAATATAAAATGTTATTGTCGTGTTTTTAAGTAAATCAGGACGGGCTTGTAGGATGGTGTTTTATGATAATATTCATTCTGTAATCTGAAAAGTCGTGCTGTCTGGATATCTGAAAGCAGAGAATTGAAGATTATCTTCAGTATGTACAGTATACTTTTTAATGTTGTCTAATGATGTTTTTGGTAATGCCATTACATTGCTTTGTTGAAATCGACTGACTTTCAATTACAATAATGATGTTTGAAAATAAAAAAACTAAGCTGAATTGAGTTTAACTGTATGGTTTGGAACGTATAGAGGAATCGATAACATTATAATGTAGCATGCTGATTCCAAATCATTCCAGGGACAATGGCAAGCACAATCCATGCAGGTACAGGACAGATAAAACCCAAACAGATAGCAGGTGTGTAAGAGTAAGATAGAGATACATGCTGCATGGAGCTATCTGCCCTCACCAACAGCTGTATGAATACAGAGAAATAAATTAACTGTAGCCACATAATGACCCATGAGACATGTTTAGACAACTGTAGTCAGGACGAGGATGGACAGAGTGGGAGTAAAGTCGAAAGCAGAGCAGGAAGATGCGGTGACACGAACCTGTTATTAAGAACAGAATTTTACATTCTCAAAAGAAAATGCAACAAGTGGGTGTGGCTAGCGATTCAGGGGTGGAGCCAGGCAAGGGTGACACTCCTCTGTGCCCCTCAACCAGCAGACCCAGACCACAAAATGCACATCAAAATGTAATTCATATTTTATGCGGAAGCACCCCATGTTGATGTACTATTTGTGTTTGTCTGCATGCTTGGATGTCTGTGGGTGGGCGAGTGATGATGATATATTTGAGGGTTTTATTATATTTAGGAGTGTGCAGGCTTTTGTAGAGGGTTGGTGATGATATGCTCCACACCCACAGACAACTGTTGAGTGTGTGTGTGTGTGTGTCATACCTACTGCATGGAACATGGGTGGCATAACTCAAAGTGCTTGCTTAATTTGAGATGTTCCTGTGTGGCGTAAGTACAACTGAGCTCTGCTCATTTCAGTGTGTCATCCCTGAATTAGACACGGTTTCTGGCTGCAAGACCATTCACTTCTGCCAATGACACGATAGACAACACCAACCACATGTAGAATGAAACAGACTGGTGAAGGGAGAGGACAGGAGATACACAAGAGAGCAGAGGATATGGGGAAATGATGGGAGGAGAGAAGTGGCGAACGGGAGGCGGTCGGAGAAGAGGGGGAATAGTAAGTTAGATCAGAAGAGATGCGTAGGAAAGGGGGAAGGAGATGGGTGAGGTAAAGGAAAGGGTGAGGAGAGAGAGGGTGACTCATGCATCTTAATTACCTAACAGTGTCACAGAGTTAGCATGAGAGAGAGGCTGTCACTATGTATCAGCTCAGAGAGGGAAATGGCAAACACGCAAAAATAATAATAGTTATTCTAACTACTTGGACTTACATTGCAATCTAGTATTATTGGACCTCTTGGTAAAGATGCATACTTTTTGTTGTTTCAAAAATTTTAATTTAAGTAAAATATAAATAAATATACAAAAGTATTCAAGAAATAAATAGTTTTCTCAAAAACGTGTCACAATTGTTTGCCAGTCACTCCACCAGTACTAATAGCATTGATAGTTGTTTTCCTGTTTGAGCAAGGACATGAGACCATTCATCCACAAAGACTCAGCTAAAGGTTAGACTTCTGTCCGATGCTATGTGAAAGATCAAACTGATAAACAACAATGACACATTGTCATAGCCATTTTTGCTCATCATTACCATGGGTCCAATAAGTCTCGACATCACTGTAATTCTCCCTTGCCCATCAAAATATATATGACTATTCTAGTCAGAACATTAGCTATTCCACTTAAGACTGACCCCTACTCCCTCCACTCTAACGTTAGCCCTCTACAATGCATTCAGGCGCTGCTCCACCATTTGAAGAAGTGTCCAAAAGCAGAGGGACGAACACTAATCAAGGATGTAAGAAGTAATTGCTCTCCAGTTTTCCCATCCGTTCTGTGTGAAATGGTATTTTTGAGTTTACATTATTTCAATGTGAAGAATCAATTGTTATATGATGTGCAGTCCTTTTCTATTATTTTATTCTTTGTGGGGGATACTTGCACTAATTTTTCTCCCATCCTGATTTAAACAGGATGATGTGCAAGATGGTCAAAGATCTTTCAAGCACGTGTAGCCAAGCTGTCAGATTCTTATCACACTGCTCATTCAACTCAGAAGCCTTAAGTCGGTACATTACATTGTGTGGAAGTTTACACATTTGCCAGCTATACTACCGTTAATGAACACACCGGCACCAGAATTGCACCCACAAGGAGTCGCTTGAAAGTGACCTATTGAGGTAATTGTGTCCGACTACTTACCCTTCTGCCCCAGGCAGTGCTGTGCACATTTGCCCCGACTAGGATATGAACCTTGGCCACAGCGACAACTGTGTTACAAGGCAGCACCTTAGAACACTATGCCACGATATATAATACACATACAAATCAAAATACCTCCTAAATTAAATGTGAACATTTTATTAACAATGTATTTTCCGCTGTATTGCAGGACAAGCTACGTCATGATAGTCTTCGATAGTTCGAGCCTGACTGTGTTCACTCCGACTTTCCCCAGACCTCCAGCACGAGGAAGCGCAAATTGCAAAGGCGCTGCCCGAGATTTGGGATAGATAATTTATATTATCTATACCTTGCCACATCGCTCTCCAGCAACCTCTTGTGTGCAGATGGGCCACCTGTAAATTCAACCCAAGTAAAAAAAATGTATATTTAAATTATACTCCAGTATTATACTTCTAGTATACTTATGGTTAACCATAAGTATGTATTCAATGTATTTAAGTATATTTGAAGTATACTTTTAAAATATACATACCAAAATAATATATTAGAAGTATATTTAGGATAAATAAAAAAAAATTCAAGTACATTTAAATATACTTTTTTTTTACTTGGGAATCAAGGAAGAATTTTCATCTAGATGATAAGGGGTACGTAAATGTTGATACTATTTACAAGAGAATCTTCAATTGCATTATTGAAGTCACAAATATGTCCTGAAACTCATGATTTATTAAACCAATGTGTGGAAGTCAATTTTTCAGTTTCCTCAGCAACACGTGACCATGTAGGGCACTCTGAGTGAGGGCATATGTGATTAGCTGTATTGAGATTAACAATCCGTTAGCAAGAGGGCAATATCCCAGAGTCTGTATTATACAGACTGCCAGCAGTAGCTGAAAAATGGGACTTAATGATGTGTGTTGTACAAATTATTTTTTATTTTCGTGATTATGATTATTTGGCCAAATCATGACTGAATGAAGGCGCGGTTTAATGGAGAGACGCAAAGCAACCAATGTAAAGACTGCATAAAATTAAGTAGATGTGGAAATGAACTTTTGCATATACAGGCAGGCGACATCTTAGGAAAACAGACTCCACCAGTCGAACTACGAATGCCGTACTATGCGAGCTGAACTGTGAGCAAATTGTGTTTGATTTTAGTTTGCATCGCCAGCTATAAGTCTTGCTCATTGATCTGCATGAATGACCGAAAAACCTCTTGCCATGGGAGATTCAAAGTCACAGTTTAGCTCACGTAGCACAGCGTTCGTGGTTTGACTGTTCCCAAGATGTCACCTGCCTGTATATGGGCTTCGGTTTGCATGCAGGGACCCTCAATATGCTACCGTGGAAGTGTGGTGCTATTTTGAGCCTTGTTAGTGGTATAAAATAGCGATTTCTTTTTACTATATTCAAGCTCTCACAACTAACGTTATAAGGTAATTATCAGTTTGCACTAAAACTGGGCACATTCGATTAGCATGAAAACATATCCCAGAGAACGGTAGACTCTGTACCCATGAGTTATTAACCCCTAGGTTCATTTTGCACCGGAATCGTCCTTTAAATAGACAACTTAAGAACCCTGACACACAGCAGGTGCTCCAGGTGAACAAGGGAGGTTGGAGAAGAATGGTGGCATCAGAACGCCGGTGACGCCGACCGCCAGAGCCTCGGCACAACAGCAGATGGAGCCCCAGGAGAGAGAGATGTGACAAAGTGAACCAGACAGTTGAGGATGTTAGGACTGATCAGGACAAAGCTATGCTAGATGTCCACAGATCTAGTTTAATATCAATTTGGTGAAAATACAAAAACCTTGACTAAAACAGGTGACATTGTCCTTTCAGACCAGAGGAAAGAGAACGTCTCTTTATCTGTATTACTAAACAGCAGTGGCTTAGAGTTAACAAGAAAGGCCAGGCAGTCACTACATATCAGTACAGAGCTCCTCTGTAAAAAGGCAAACACACACACACACAGAACTGAAAGCCCAATTAGCTCAAAAAGATGTGAGGTTGGAGAGAGACCGAGGGATTTTGGTTGTGTTTGTCTGTGTGTATGCGTCAAGCAGAAGACAAATACCTGCTTCTCGTAAGCCTTTGTCTGAAAAATGGCACTCCGGGAACAGCAAAGGGAAAATCAGCTAACTACCTGTTACCTGTCGACTACAGTGACACTCTGCTCTATTCCCTGGTGGTCTATTTTAGTGTATTACCGTCTTTCTGTGCCTTCAGTGTCTATTATTCATATTTGGTTATTATTTTGTTTCTTTATGTTGTGTGTCCCATTAATGAAGCCTATCTTTTCTGTGCCATTACTGATACTTGTATATTTCTATTGTTAGTACTAGAATTGTCCGTTTTAGTTTAAGTGTCAACCATCATACCTGATGCAAAGGGTTACTGTCTCCAAGGTACCAACCTGGCAGTTTGTTTATCGGATGAACTCAGTGATGTTCATGCCAGTGGGACATGACCTTAACAGGGTTGGGGTATTGGTGTGATACCAACTGACCATTCACCTCACCTTAGCAACAGCCTGACATGTGAGCACACATAAACACACACACACACCACACCCTTAAACCCCCCCTCACACTTCCTATCCTTGTCCTCCATCCTCTGTCTCCATCACTGATGAGCTGAGATGTATCTCCTCACCCACCACCCCCCTCACTGATTGTCTTCCTCTTGCTGTAACACTTGTAGAAATGACCTGACAGATCCAATCTGAGGTTATTACTCAGCTAGACACATCCAGCTGTCTCACCACACAAACACACACACACACACACACCGTGCCAGGCACAAATGAAAATGAGTTATGTATTTTCTCTTTCCACGTCTAGAAGTATGTGACACATCCCTTATTTTCCATACAAATGTACCTGCACACAGACCCACGCGCCAGCATACACACACACATGCACACATGCACACACATGCGTGCACACATACACACCTATAAACACACACACACACACACATGCACGCATCAGTAAAACGTGTTCCCACACAAAGCCAGAGTGTTCTCTGGTTAGGAGCCTCTCCTCAATATTTAGTCTGATAAAACTGGTCATTTCTATTTTTCCTTCCACCCTGTTATTAGAAATGTTCAAACACACAGTCAAGCAATCACACAGTGTGTTTCCTAAAAGGTTCTCCTCCCCTCCTCACCCCCTCTCCCTCATTTCAAGGTCATTGCCCCCCCCCGTGTTAGCATTCACCCCCTATCCCCCATAATCCACACTGTTTGAGCCGCCGATACAAACACATTCTATTTAGCACTCGCCAGGGCTCCTCTAACGCCCAGCCTGTGTGTGTGTCTACATGTGTGTATATGTGCTAATGTGTTTGTGCGTTTTTGTGTGCCAATGCGTATGTTTGTGTGTATGTAGTAAAATGTGTGTGCATTTTTCGGCACATTTATGTGTGACGGTGTGTGTTTGTCTCTGTGAATGTGTAAGTGCTACTGTGTATGTGTGTGTACAGGCCTTTGTGTCTGACACCGTCAGAGTGTTTAGTATTCTCTCCCACGTGCGTCCTTGCATCTCTGTTCTCCCCTCAGCTCTTTGGGAAGAGAATACCAAAGCTCACCAGAGGATAGGAGAAGAGGGTCATTCTTTCTACTTTTCCTGAGAGACTCTTATTTTCCTTGGTTTCAAGACAGCCCTTCATCTCCAGTGTTTAACGGATCTCCAGGTTCACTGCCTTAAATGTGTGGTGAAATAGCTGTGTGGTTAAATAGCTGTGGCTGTTAGTTTTGCTAGCATGGTGCCATTTAGGTAATGGACTGTTGAGGGTTTAGTTATAATGGGAAGAGTGTTGATATGGGACATGGCTCATAGACAAGATGTGAAGTTGGGTTTTATAGGGAATAGATATTGGAATTAGTTCTTAGAACGCCATGGGATAGTATTTGGTGAATATTGATTGAAGATATGGGCTTTGCAGAGCTGAGGCATCACATATTGTCTTTAGTATGTGTGTGTGTCCATGCTTGTGTGTTTGTGTGTGTGTGTTTATGTGAATGTGTGTTATTGCATGTGAGTGCAAGTGTGTGTGTGTGTGTGCGCTGTGTGTGGCTATGCCGCAGGCTACTCTAGTGTGAAATAATATGGCGGTTCCTTCATTCCGCCTCATTTAGCCACACATCACCCATCTCTCATTCCTGACAAGTTTCTTAACTGCTCCAAAATGGAAATGCCTCGGGTGGGGTGGTGAGGTGGGGTGTGTGTAGCAGTGTTTTTCAGTGTGTGTAGATGTGTGTGTGGATGTGTTTCTGAGTGTGTGTGTGTGTGTGTTTGTGTGTGTGTGTGCGTGTTTGTCAGTGTATGTAGGTGTGTGTGTGGATGTGCGTGTGTATATGTTTCTGAGTGTGTGTTTGTGAGGGGATGTGTTTGGGAGTGTGTGTGGATGTGTTTGGGAGTGTGTGTGGCACTGAAATTGGGACTAATAAAAGCCAGTTAGTGTCAAGGCAAACAAATCATCCTCTGAGTCTATAGGTTCAACATCTCTCAGGCCCACACAGACACACATATACACACACACCATGAAATATGGCTCTGATGGACATAGCCTTGTTGAAGAGTTGAGCCCTGATCCCAAAAAAATCTATTATGGCATCAAAACATCCTTTATATCATCAATACGTTTATTATTTTGTCCTTTATAGCATTAATAAGTTTATTATAGCATCAACACATCCTTTATATCATCAATACGTTTATTATATGATCCTTTATAGCCTTAATAAGTTTCTTATAGCATCATAACATCCTTTATATGATCAATAAGTCTACTATATCATCTACTCATCTATGATAGTATCAGTTAGTTTATTATATCATCAATACGTCTATTATAGTATCAGTAAGTATATTATAGCATCAATATTTCTATTATAGTATCAATACATATATCATAGTATCAGTAACTTTATTATATCATTAGTAAGTCTATTATAGCATCAATAAGTCTATGATAGTATCATTTAGGCTATTTTATCATCAATAAGTACATTATAGCATCAATATGTCTATTATAGTATCAATATGTATATAATAGTATCAGCAAGTTTATTATAGCATCAGTAAGTCTATAGCATCAATAAGGATATTATAATATCAATAAGTGCGCTATAGCATCAATAAATATAATATAGCATCAAAATGTCTATTTTAGCATCAATAAGTATATTACAACATCATTAAGTCTATTATAGTATCAATAAGTATATTATAGTATCAATAAGTCTATTATAGTATCAATAAATCTATTTTAGTATCACTAAGTCTATTACAGCTTGAATAATTTTAACATAGCATCAATGAGTCTATTGTACTATCAATAAAATTATTATAGCATCAATATGTTTATTATAGCATCAATACGTGTTTTATAGCATCAATTAGTCTATTGTAGTTTCACTAAGTTTATTATATTATCAATAAATGTATTCTAACATCAAAACATGTATCATAGTATCAATAAGTCTATTATATCATCAATTAGTCTATTATAGTATCAATGCGTATATAATAGTGTCAGTAAGTCTACTATATCATGAATTAGTCTATTATAGTATCAATAGATACTACAGAAAAAAGGGAGGGGGGGTCTGTATGTATGTACGTAAAAATTGTAAGGCCACAAAATGTTTTTGTATTTCTGTTCCTAAGCAATATGAACTTCTTGTTATTAATGTATTTAATTTTTCATAATGTGTTTATCACCTTCCTTCTGCTACACTGGAAGCAGTCACTGCTATTTTTGAATCTCTTGCCCCCTTTTTAAACAATGAAATTGTGATTCTAGGTAATTTTTATTTAATTTAGTTATTCCGTTCAGCTTGTTTTACATCAGCTTTTAGGGATAGGAACTTGACACAATTGATCATGGAAACTTCTCAAATTAATTTAAAAGACCTTCAAAATATACCTTGATAGAGTTGATTCTTACAAATAACCCTCAGAAATTCCCTCACAGTGGTGTCTTTGCTATGGACCTCAGTGATCACTCCCCCATAGTCTGTGTAAGAAATACTAAATTAATTCAATTTTAACCCCGCCTGGTCACAAAAAGGAACTTTAAAAATCTGAATAATGAAGGGTTTCTCCAGGATCTTTATTATTCTGATTTACCAATTTTAATAATGTCTATGAGGTGGAATTAGCATTTGAAACATTCTCAAGTATTTTTAACTCAGTTGCAGACAAACATGACCCTATGAACACTGGTTCGCTACAGAACTCGCAGAACTGCAAAGTTAAGATATAAAGCCTGGTCTAAGGCCAGACATACTGGTCTTGCTGGTGTTTGGCTGATTTTCAAACATCTCCAAAACAATTGTACCATCTCCTTTATAAAAAGGCAAAATCAAGCTATTTTTTTTAATACAATTTCTATCAGTGATGATGATCCTACTAAATTCTGGAATGCTATAAAATGAAAAAGCCACTCCTCTCTGACTAATACAATTTAGTTTAGTTCTAAACTTGTAACTGAATAAAATGAAGTTTGTGATGCCTTCAATCAACTTTTTACTACAGCTGGGATTTATTTAAGTGTGGCGGTGACAATGATGTGGGGCCCCCAGAAAATAATGTTTATGTAGCTAGTGCCATGATGAGACCAGCTGTTTTCTCTGCCGATAGTTTGTTACCTGAAGTTGTGAAACCCATCTTTCTCAATTCAGCGGGTTACCTCTGAGGAAGTTTTTAAATCCCTATTAACTATTGATATAAATAGTTCCTGGGGCGGATGCAGGAGAAAATAATCCTTGTCTCATGCAACTTGCTGCAGCTATTATTGCTAACTTATCTATTTTAACAGGTATCCCAAGGTTTGGAAGTTTGCTCTAGTACGTCCACCTTTTAGATGTGGTGATCCCAGTGACTTAAATAATTATAGACCCATTTCTAGGCTTTCTTGTGAAAATATTTGAGAAACGTGCAGCTGTGCTGCTTTTTAGATAGACATTATACTTTGAATGCTCATCAGTCCGACTTCAGACCTGTTCATAGTACCACCTCTGCAGCTACTCTTGACATTATGTTCAAACACACTACTAGATGACATTATAGGTAGTATTGATAAGGGGAAGCATTGTGCAGCTCTGTTCATTGATCTAAGGCTTCGACACTCTGGATGCCCCATTGCTCCTTAGGAGGCAGTCATCAATTGGACTAGACCAGGCAGCCTGTAGTTTGAAAATGACTCAACAAACAGAACACATTGTGTATCCACTGATGGGGTAAAATCTGGTTTTCTTGATGTATAGAAGGGCGTTCCTCAGGGATAGATTCTAGGTCCGGTTCTTTTCACCTTATATATTAATAATATTGGTTCAGCCATAAATAAATGTAAACTTAATCTCTATGCAGATTATACCATTGTAATATATATTTCCCCTATGGCTGACCAGGCATTTTCTGAGCTCCAATCTGCCTTTATAGCCATACAGACTGCTCTCATTGATTTGAAACTGGTACTTAATGCAGGCAAAACTAAATATATGCTTTGTTTCAAATACACATCTGAAAACATGTGATGATTTATGTATCCGTACATTTGATGGTGCCTCCATAGACTATGAGCATGCTTATATATACTTGTGGATCTGGATTGACGATAGACACTTCTTTAAAATGCCTGTTGATGAGCTGGTTAAAAAGCTAAGAATCAAAGTGGGTTTCCTTTATAGGAATAAGTCTTGTTTGACACTAAACAATAGAAAGCAAATTGTTGAATCCACTTTTTTGCCAGTTATTGACTATGGAGACAATTTATATGCATGCCTGTGTTGAAACCTTTAGGTGCAGTGTATCATAGTGCCATTCATTTTCTCATAGGGAACAAGTTCAGCACCCATGGTTACATACTGTACTCTACCAAAAAGTAGACTGGCTCTCTCTAAATTCTCGCAGACAATTGCATTTTGCACTTTTTGTCAATAAAACTATTTTGCACAAGCTCCCAACTTCTCTTAATTCACTTTTAACTTTTAGATTGACAGGCTACCAGACTAGAGCCCAGTAAAGGCTATCACTGGAGATCCCTAGGACCTTCACTGAATTAGGTAGAACTGCTTTTACTTTCTTTGCCTCTCACATGTGGAATTATTTACAATGTACTTTTAAGTTTGTGGAACTGGTTCCTTTAGAGCATTTTAAATGTTTACTGGGTGAATATTTAATTTCAAACTGTTTGTTTTTAGGTGATTGTGTTGCTCTCTGCTGCTTTTATTTATTTAAAATATTATTTCATTGTTTATTATTTTCTTGCTGTACTGTAACTTACTGTGTGTTCTAGCCAGGTCGTTGCTGCAAATGATAAAGTTTCAGACGACTTATCTGGTTAAATAAAGAATATATATATATATACACACACAAGTAGTCCATTACAGTATCAATAAGTGTATTATAGCATCAATATGTCTATTTCTATGCCTTTGTTGTTGAGCAGCCCTCCTCACTTATTTGTTGATGCGTGAAGGCATACCTGATGTCTATTATAGCATCAATAAATCTATTATAGCATCAATAAATCTATTATAGCATCAATTTATCCTTTATAGCATCTCACCAAGACACAGAATGGCGATTGAAGGACAAATGTCATATTTTTTAAGTAATAATTAAAATATTCATATTGTTTCTACAGCCCTGTCTAATCACTGCAACGATTCCTCCTCCACAACTCTGGCGCAACGTGTTGCCGTTATACAGATCACCAGCCTGAAGGATAAACCCCCAGCATCAAGAGAGACACAAACCAAATGCACCCTAATCACCTCCAACACACCTGTAGCCCATCACCTTATCACCATTCCTATTTCAGCTCTGGTTCTGTGCTGTCTTGTGTGCTTGATTGTCAATTTGTTTGCTACGTCATGTCTGTGTCTTTTTACCTGTTATGTAATATTATTGCCAATGTTTTAGTCTTGTTACGTATACTACTAATTGTGCGTAAACTTCATTATACCACTTGCGACTGCCTGCGATGTGTCACACATTTCTATGCAGTGGATGGTGAAAATATGAGCAAATTAGATATTAGCATTGAGTAGGCATTTACTGTTGAATTTACAGTTAAAATAAACCATATTTAAAGATTCACAGTTCCAGTGTATGCAGATATCCAGAACAGGAGTAGGCAAACTAGGCCATGTGGGAAGGATCTGACCTGCAAGCCCACTCAATCAGGTAGGTTTGAGTTAAAAATAATAAGTAGTAATAATAGCAATCATAACAACTATTGTGTTTTTTAAACACTCCAGGTCTTCAATGGACCTATTCAAGGGCGTCGGACTGGGGGTAAAACCAATACTGATTACCAGGGCCCAAGGGGAGAGAGGGCCCTTGAAAAGTCTGGAATATATTTTATATATATAACATGGGGGCCAATCAGGACTGCTTATGCATAGGGCCCAGGATCTGGTGCTATACCCCTGGACCTATACAGTCCTATATACCACAAATTGATTTTGATAAATTCGACAGAAAACGATGTGTGTCCCTAAACTCAAACAATAGTCTGTAATCTCTAGTTCCCTTGCCTGACTCTCCCAGGTTGGATTGCCCCTTTCTGCAGACTGCACAAGGTTTCAGTTTACCGAATGGCGATGGACGAGATGATGCTGGACACTGGGATGAGGTAGATAGAGTTTAACCTTTTCCTGGAATTGGTCTATCCCCAGGTGTGCCTTCATGGTGATTGCTGTAATGTCATTGTGCCACCTGAGATTGCTGGAAATGTTGGAGAAGCTACAAATGACTTCATACTGTCATTCGTTTCATTAATTATATTTTAATTAAAACAATGAATTAATAAAGACATTTGGATTGGGTTTAGTCAACAAGAAACTGATTCTATTTTTATTCAGGAATTTGAGACCAGATTCTGTTTGTAAGGGAGCACTGATAAGCCAGTCAAGATAACAATTAACCTCCTACAGTAATTATCATATATTTTTAAATCCAAACTGCTGAGATACAGAGCAAAGAAAAATAGTAAAAATGAGTTCATATTTTATATCTATTTTGAAATAGTTATAATCAGCTCTGAAGTAATTATTTGTTCCTATCTAAAAATAGTGATTTTCCACAACCCGTAATCAAAACTATAGTTGAACTAGTTCTCATCTGTGTCAAAGGGTTTCCTATCCTTAGTGTTTTGTAGAGCTCTGTCAGAGATTATGTATTATTTTGGGTAGCTTCGGTAGCACATCATTACGGGCCCTGTAGCACAAAATCCTGGTGGAACATATCAAGAAATCCACTAAACTGTAAAATTATGTCTACTCTCAATTTGGACAGCTAAACATAATAATATATTTTTGTAATCTGACCCTTTAAACTTATTAACCAGACAATAATAGCTCAGTAATTACATTTGTAAATAAGAACATTAAGCACCAAAATAAAATATCCTTAACTTACAGTAGCTATAGAACTGTTACATGGGTAAAGATTTCCACCCACTGGTGTGTTGTAGAAGTACACCAATAAAAAGACCCTGTTGAACTACATTCACTGAGGCTTGGTGTAATTACATTTGGCTCATTACAATGACAGTACAGTCTGCAGTATTTGGTGAAATGCCAATCAATTCACTATTTTCTAAATCAGTGTTTTTTTACACTTGAGCCAAACCCTAATAGTAAACAATAAATGTGTTTGTTTAATTAAGTTCCCCATCAGGTCTGTCTTTTCTGCTGGGCTTGTGGCCAGCAGTCTTGTTTGCTAGAAGAGCAGATAGAAAAAAGGAGGGAGGAAGGAGAAGTACGGTTAGTGGAATGCTGCAGATGGAGAGAGGCGTACGCTCATTGAGGTGTGAAGGAGAAAATGTAAGCACTCACTAATGTAAGTGAGTCTGGATAAGCGTGTTTGTCATGTACAAAACAAAAATCTGTTGCTTAAGCAATATGGAAGGGGGTGTGGTATATTGCCAATAAATAACAGCTAGGAGCTGTTCATAGGCATGATGCATTGTGTAGGGGCTGGACACAACTTGGCACCCTTCATGAAATTGTGCAAAAGTGAATGCAAAATAGATTAAAGATCACTTTGGGTGCAAACACAAGGAGACAATCATTTTACACAATTTCTCAGACACATTTAATTGAGTAGTATGATATTTTTCAGAATAACGTACATTTCAAAATGATTATAGCCTTCCAAAGAATATGTTGACTTGGTGCAATCTTCCAGTTGGGTTTGAATCCTGATACAGTCGTATGCAAAAGTCTAGGCACCCCTGACAATTTCCATGATTTTCATTTACAAATAATTGGGTGTTTGGATCAGCAATTTCATTTTGATCGATCAAATAAGTGACGGACAGTAATATTTCAGTAGTAAAATGAGGTTTATTGGATGAACAGGAAATGTGCAATATGCATCAAAATGAAATTAGACAGGTGCATAAATTTGGGCACCCCAACAGAAATATCACATCAATATTTAGTAGAGCCTCCTTTAGCAGATTATCAGCCTTTAGATGCATTTTATAGAATTCAATGAGTGTCTGGATTTTGGATGAAGGTATTTTTGGACCATTCCCCCTTGCAAAACATCTCCAGTTCAGTTAGGTTTGATGTTTGCTGAGCATGGACAGCCTGCTTCAAATCACCCCACAGATTATCAATGATATTCAGGTCTGGGGACTGGGATGACCATTCCAGAACATTGTACTTGTTCCTCTGCATAAATGCCAGAGTAGATTTTGAGCAGTGTTTTGGGCCATTGTCTTGTTGAAGTATCCAGCCTCGGCGTAACGTTAGCTTTGTGACTGATTCCTTTACATTATTCTGAAGTATCTGCTGATATTCGATGGAATCTATGTGACACTCAACTTTAACAAGATTTCCAATACCGGACTGGCCACACAGCCCAACAGCATGATGGAACCTCGACCACATTTTACTGTGGGTAGCAAGTGTTTTTCTTGGAACACTGTGTTCCTTTGCCACCATGTATAATGCCCCTTGTTATGACCAAATAACTCTGCAGAAAGATGATGTTGTATGTCTTTTGAGGTGGTCTGTGGGCTGTTTTAGACTGTTCTCACTATCCTTTGCCATTGCTTCTCCGATATTTTACTTGGCCTGCCAATACTGGCCTTAACAAGAACTGTGTCTGTGGTCTTCCTGTTCCTCACTATAAGTGGACACTGACAGCTTAAATCTTTGTGATAGCTTTTGTAGCCTTCCCCTAACGCATAATGTTGAACAATCTTTGTTTTCAGGTCATTTGAGAGTTGTTTTGAGGCCTCCATTTTGCCTCTCTGCAGAGGAGAGTCAAAGAGAGCAACAACTTGCAATTGGCCATCTTAAATACCTTTTCTCATTATTGGATGCACCTGTCTATGAAGTTCAATGCTTATTAACTCACCAGACAAATTGTGTGTTCCAATTAATCAGTGCTAGTTAGTTACAGGTATTCAAAACATGTATGCACCTGTCTAATTTTGTTATGATGCATATTGCACATTTTCTATTAATCCAATGATCTTAATTTCTACTGAAATATTACTGTGTCCTTCAGTTATTTGATAGATCAAAATGAAATTGCTGATCCAATCACCTAATTATTTGTAAATGAAAATCATGGAAATTGTCAGAGGTGCCTAAACTTTTGCATACGACTGTAACCTCCAAAGTTCCAATAGAAACAGGTCACAGAATATCAAAACCAACCACAAACAGGTGCCACATTCAACCACAACCAACCATAAAATATTACAAACTTTTGCAATATTACACAAATGACAAAAGGCCACCCTAAATCACCACACATAAAGATACCACAAACGCCAACAGGGAACTATAACGTACCAAAACAACCCACAAATCCACCTAGAAACCTGTTATCACAAACAACCACACAGTGCCAGTTAAAACCACAAGCAGGTACCCGAAACAACCACAAAATACCAAAACACAGTATTTTTTATCTACAGTGCTCGTATCCAGCAGACACACTGCCTCTTGTGCACATACCACTGTGGAATGACTTTGAATCTGTCCATTGTTTCTACTAAATGGAGCATACAAATACCCCAAAAAACTGTATACATTTTATTGTAAAGAATACACTACGAACACTGAGAGTATGTACTTTTGTTTTGCAAGCTTGTTACCTGGTGATGATTGACACTGCAGCCATTTTGTGCCAGAACGGGGCGCTGTACCTACCTAGTCCTTTCTGACTATTAATTCCGTTCCCTCTCTCAGCTATCTAGCTCAGCTGCAGGTGGTATGGAGAGCCCTGGTTTAAATGCAACAAACCCAGAGAAAACACTGTCTTCTCCAGTCCAATCAGCTATGATAATTCATGTTAATAACATGAATAAGACTCCAGCATATGAATTTGTCAGTTTGCTTTATTAATGTCACCGCTAGGGGATTACATTTAGTGTGCGGAGGAAACAACCGTTGCCTGTTCTGCCAGCCTGAGCCTTATATCAGACAAAGAGATGGTTGTCTACACCTGGTAACATATCAACAAATGATTTACGTTATTACCTTTGACCTATCATATGCAGTTTATAATATTGTTTATGTATGATGAAACATAATGCAATAGTCCATGTCATTTATGAAACAGCAGGTCAGTGTAATACATTGTAACTACACTGTATGTCACTGAAGCAATTGTTTGTGTTACATACAGTGTAGACGGAATAGTCTCTCTTTTGTAATGACACTTTAAAAAACATTGTTTACCCTTGATAGACAGATTATATTTTAATTTAAATTTCTCTTGCTTTTGTCAGTGTAAACAAAGCCCATTGAAATGAAATTCAAATTGAAAGAAAATACAGTTGATCTACGATGGCCACATGATTAATTGTCCACTACTAAGTAACCCAGCATGTTCAACTGATTGAGTACTATAAGGGAATAATATCTCCATGCTCTTCAGTCAAATTACTGTATTAACATTTCATAGTGTTGAGCAGAGGCCATCCTGAGGAGCAGCGCTATCCGGCCTGTAATTTGTGTGTGTGTGGGTGTGTGTGTTTGTGTGCGTGTGTGTGTGTGTGTCTAGCAGCAGCTCAACTACATAGCAGTAGGAAGAGACTAAGAGAGCCGTTATATTAAACCACCACATGTAACATTGTAATTATAGACCATAGACGATACGCCAACACACCACCGAAACACCACCAACCCAGCATGGTAACCCTGGAACAGTCAGTGTCTGCCTGTGTGTGTGTGTGTGTGTGTGTGTGTGTGTGTGTGTGTGTGTGTGTGTGTGTGTGTGTGTGTGTGTGTGTGTGTGTGTGTGTGTGTGTGTGTGTGTGTGTGTGTGTGTGTGTGTGTGTGTGTGTGT
>JACXGM010010147.1:0-26624 GCA_016801145.1 Umbra pygmaea | reverse complement strand
AAGGCATCGCTTATGGTAGATGCCTTGCACGGAGGGGAGGCAGCAGCCAATGATGCGCTCCGCTGACTTCACCACCCTCTGAAGGGCCTTACGATCAGCAGCGGAGCAGCTGCCGTACCAGGCTGTAATGCAGCCTGAGAGGATGCTCTCAATGGTGCACCTGTAGAAGTTTGTTAAAATCCTGACAGACATGCCAAATGATTCTGTGTTTGACCTGTACAGTAAATGGACTTACAATAATTGTAAATTCCACTTTAAAATAATATGATTTGTCCCAAAATAACGGTATCAACCCCAACAAAGACGAACATTTTCGTTATAATTTTCACTCTGGTACTCTGATAATGATTGGATTGAGGTTCCTACCTTAAGATGTCACTCGTTGATGAATACAAATCACACACTAAGTTGTCACAGTGGCCCCCTCCTGGACGTGACAGATATGAGCTTCTGAAGACTGTCCCACACTCTCAGAAAATAAGGTAATAGAAGATACCTAAAATGGTACAAATTTGGTAAATGATGCTAATTTTCAAACCTGCTTAATACACTACGTTTAGTACAGATTTGTCTCTCAGGGTACAGAAGTGTTTCATTAGAGATATCAATGGTAAAATATGGACCCATGGCAAAAGGTACAGTATTCGTACCTCGGTTGGGTACAACCCCAGAGACAAGCTTTGTACCCTTTTAGGTACATTCTCGTGTCTTATCTGAGAGTGGATCTGGGATTCTGCCAGGCGCGGTGCAGAGCCGTCCTGAAACACATACAGACAAACCCAGAAGGCCAGCATCATGGTAACCAGTTTGGTAGTCTCCATCAGTACAACTGCTGATGTATTCTAGACACCAAGCCTGTGTTATTGGAGCCGGTGTGTGCGTGTTCAACCAGCAACACTACAAATCAGGTAGGGGTGATTTGAGTGTGACAGATGATCAAAAATGGTGCTCTCAAGACGTATTGAAGTTAAAGAAAAAATGGATTGTTGTTTATCAGACAGTTAACATTTAATTGAGATAAAAAGAAATTCCTAATCCAGAAATATTCTTCTCCAAAGAATGACTGTTAATTATTGGCACATGTTTATTGTAATAAAAATGACATGCTGTCTGGCTATAACAGGTACTCCATATGGGGAACTGTTTGGCTGCTCGCTGTCTGGTTACCTTTACACGACCTACTGAAAATCAGTGTCGGATTGAAATTTTGTCAATAAATTTACACAGTAACATAACTGAGTTGCGGACATTTCTTTAATCTGGTAGCCTACCTTTACTGCCAACTCTCATCGTTAAGAATATTGTTGTCCCGCTATCCCAAAGTACGGTAAAATACTTACCCAGATTTTAGGTCTAGAATGTGTGTGATGAATATCATTAAGCCCTGTTAACTCAGGCAAAGAAACACATTTTCCACAGAAAAAAACATGTAACACCTTTATTGATTTGTATGCTGGTAGAGAGAGAGACCTTCTCTTAAAATGATTCACCTAGATTTTCTTCTACATCTTTCCCTCTCTGCTTTATAATTGATTTCTACTTCAATTTATTAATAAAGCCTATGGATGGACCATCGCCTGGAGCGCACTACCAGTCATCCACAACCCACCAGGAGCTTAATGTGTCAAGATCTGCTGAATTAATAGCGGGGTGCTTCTCAAGCAACATATTGATTACTGAATCAATGTCGGCTTCTCATTTTGCACCACTGTCGCAGCTCAATTGATGGGGGTGTAATGGGACAGCGAAAGAAATAAGATTCATCCCTTCAATAGCGCTTCTGCCGTCGTTCAATCTCAAATATCAATAGGGGGTGGCCTCTTCCCTTCATGACGAAGTCTGTCCATCATACTTCAAAAAACGACAATCAACCTTCCAGACAGGCACAAAAAGGTAGAAACTATATGGAATCGTTGTATCCTGGCTGGGCTGGCAAGGAACGATTACTGTTACCAAAAGGGTTTCTTCAAGATGAGCGTCGAATTCGAGCTTCCTCTCTTCCTGTAATGATGTGTATCTAGTCTTATGTCTGAGATGTACACGATTTGTTGTTGTATGTTTAATTCTAGAAAGCTGGCTTTTGTCATGGCAACAGATAATGAGGATCAGTGGCGTTTCTGGCCAATCTGGCGTCCTAGCTGAGATCTCTAAATGTTTGAAGCTTTATTGGTCTATTCTCATCATCTCTGTTATATGTTTCTAATAGGCTTCTTCAGTATCAAACGCTTCCAAAATGTTCTGGAGTAGGCCCAGGGCCGGCCCGAGGCATAAGTAAACTAAGCGGCTGCTTGGGGCCCCCTGGCCACCAGGGGGCCCCCAATCGAGTGCACAGGTGACTCCGCATGGAGGAAGGGGGCCCCCAAATCAATTTCTGCGTAGGGCCCCCAAAAGGCTTGGACCGGCACTGAGTAGGCCGCATCATGGTTGTCCTACACTGAACACTGCCTGTTTCATGTTGTGGAAAAAACGACTTTTTACATAAATGTTTTTGTTATATTTCATCTGGACAAAAAACACTAGCAACTAACAATGACTAAAATAAACTTGTGCTATTTTGAAGTGTGTGGTGCCACGGAGACATGAAATGTATTCCAATCTACAGAACTTGTGTTTTCTATTAAACGTATTTATTTTACATGAAGTCACTTAGCAGGTGTTCATTTGCAGAATGACTTGTAAGTTCATATTGTAAATATGTAAATACTTAGCAGGCTTCTCTTCACAGTCTAATATAAGTTCATATTGTAAATATGTAAATACTTAGCAGGCTTCTCTTCACAGTCTAATATAAGTTCATGTTGTAAATATGTAAATACTTAGCAGGCTTCTCTTCACAGTCTAATATAAGTTCATGATTCAGGTGTTTTTGCAACAACTCACTCTGAGGAAATACAGATAATATTTTTCTTACAACAATTACAATTGAATTTGATAGAAATATCAAAATGGCTTTAAATAAAAACAAATGCAAAAAGTGTGTCATCAATCTAGCTATAAATATTTAAAATAAACACCTAATTCATTTAGAAATAGATTTTGTTCACGAGGGCAAAATTGTGCTGCATTAATAAATCATTGTTAAAGAAATCGGTTTCACTTTATTTGGATAGTCAAAATGAGTATCTGTAGATCATCTAAAGATATTAATACTATAACAACCCATTAAAAAGCATAGTGAATGCTTGCTAAGGTTAAGTGTAGGGTTAGGTTTAGAAGTAGAGTTGGATTAAATGTAAGAGAAAAGGTTAAGTTTAAAGATAGGATGGGGTTTGGGTTAGGGTTAGGTTTAGTAGATTGCTAATTGAATCGTTATTGATAGTCTGTAGACCGTTATTGATAGTCTTTAGATAATTTTTAATAGTTTGTAAAGCATCTAAAGATAGTCTATCCAAATAAAGTGTTGCCCAAGAAATCTTAGGGATTAATGCATTGTCCTGTGTGAATGCCAAAAGGATTTCAGTTTAAACTCCAATCCACACTAAACTCCGCCTTCTAAACTTCATTGCTGTTTTCATACCCTACCCCACACTGCCCTGACATCCACCTCATTAGCTCAGCGGCGGGCCACCCTCAGGGCGGTGGGGTGAACATTACAAATGTCAAACCATTGTTCCTCCACTTCCTTGTGCGGCATGAGTCCATTATACGGTTGCAACGGCCTCCTCCACCGGTCTCTGCCGCCTACAACCCTCCAGAAACGTGTGTCCTTGAACAGGAAGACGGCGTTGTGTGTGTAGGAGAAGTAGGCAGCGTCTATGTTGCCACCGGGGTGATCACCGGCCTGTAATGCTGGAAACGCAGCTGTGATCTTCCTAGGGAATCCTCGAGACAACCTATTGGCAGCTACGCTGAACCCATACACCTGTCGGAATACATTTAAATTGAAAATATTTACAACACTGCTAAACATTTTGTCCATTAACAAGACAGGATGTATGTACCTATCTCCCGTTAGTGTACAGCAGTTAACCAAAATATGCAGTTTAACTTCTGTAGGAGATTACTTAACAATACAGAAAATGAAAAGGCTCACTGAACAACAAGATTATAAATTATACTCAAGGGTGTTAAAAGGGGAAACCTGATAATGAATCCGGGGACTTTGAGAGAGAGAAGGCACTGGAATGAAAATTTTGTGTGATTTACACTATCGGTGGGGCCCATGCTTTAAGGATATTCGGGAATGTGCCCTCTTTATCCACTACCCTAGATTCATGTGAACACAAGTGTTTCTAGTATTTCTGCCATTAGAGAGAATTTACTGAAGCAAGATGAACTAGAATTATTTATTTATTATTGAAAGAACATTTAAAAGACAAAAAACAACCAGAAATAATGTCAAATTTCAACAAATTAAAATAAAACAAAACAGCAACAATGTATCAATAACACATGGCAAATATAGCTCTGGAAGAAATTAAGAGACCACTGAAAAATCATCAGTGTCTCGGGTTTTATTATTGATAGGTATGTGTTTTGGTAAAATGAAAAATGTTCTTTTATTCCATAAAATTCTGACAATATTTCTATCAAATTCCAAATAATCATATTGTCATTCAGAGCGTTTGTTTACAGAAAATGACAACTAGTGTTGTCAGACCAAAGAAAATAAGTTCATATTCATTTTTAAACAACAAAATACCAGAGTGATAAAAAGCATACACTCAAGAGTGGCGACACTTCGATTGGACTCTGTTGTACGTTTTTGCGCCCACTTCCGGAGTACGCAGCCTCGAATAGTTCCAGATATTGACGAGTGTCGCAAGTATTCTCTCTCTATGGCTCTACAATACTAATGTGTTAACTTAGTAAGAGTTCCGAAATCAACATTTGGTGGAATAATAATAATTGTATTATAATATGTTTTGTTGCATCTTGGCAAGCTCTCCACCAGTCTTTCACATTGATGTTGGCTTATGCCACTCCTGGTGCAAACATTTAAGCAGCTCAGCTTTGTTTGATGGCCTATGACCATCCATCTTCCTCTTCATCACATTTGAGAGGTTTTTAATGGGGCTGATTAAGAAACATTTTCAGTGGTCTCAATGTTTTCCAGAACTGTAGTTATGTATAGATTCTTTACTATATAAGTGACAGCTCAAACTTACGTTAGTGCCCTTGAAGAAGTACAAGTGTGCATCCCTGCGATCGTAGAAAACCGTATCAATAGGACCTGGGATCCCTGGGAAACCCTCAGCGATTGGTCTGGGGTAGTGGTGTCCGTCAGGGTCTACTGTGAATACCCGGTCGTTCTCACTGTCATACCTCCAGTACTGGGTGCCTGCAGTACACCAAGATAAACAAATAAATAATAACACTAGATTCATTACAGAACAAAACTCTTAACAGATTGAAAATGAAAAAACCAGAATCCGATAAAACAGGCTACCTACTAAGTGATCTCATAGCTATGTCAAATTTAATTTGGTGTCCTACACAGTAAATGCATATTTATTAATCATCAAGTTTGATGCAAAAATAAATATAAGGGTTTTTTACATCATTACTGTACAATTTGTAGTATTTTTACTGTACTATATGTAGTATATTTACTGTCCATATTATAAGGTGTGAGAGCGAGTGTAATTTAGTAAGTACAGGGACATTCCCCTTGGAGCAACTTTTGGTAGTGCCTTGCCCAAGTATCTAAAATGCATTTGGCAGGGTCGGGAATCGAACCGGCAATCTTCTAAACTCTTCTTAACTAACATCTGACACCCAGTGTTAGTTACTCACCTTTAAAGAAGTAGACAGCATCAGTGTCCGTCTTCCGGTTCCACACGTGAACACATGCGTCCACCCCGTCTGTGGGTATCCCATGCCAGCCCACCTGCAACGCCACCGGGTCCCCGTAACGGGTGCGGTTGTTTCTGTTCTCGTAAAGCCAGTACCAGCCGTCCCTCATGAAGTACGTGTTAAAACGGACCGCCACATCACCGTGAGGCGTCCTCTCCTTTCTTATCCAGTCAAACACTGTGTTAAAACGACCTTTACAGCCACCTGGAAAGAAAACAGACAGGAGAATACGTTACAGAGATGTTTGTGTCTTAGCCTAGTACAATCTGAGGAAAAGTGCCAGTGAACTGACAAAAGGAAATGATAGTTGACAATTCAATAGAAGCGTGTTCATTTTGAACACAAAACTCTGGAAGACATTTTTCAAAGTAGAAAGAAAATTTGTAATGGTCCTTAATGTTTTTCACTCAATTTTATCCATAGCTGTTTACTAGTCACAAATTCTGCTGCCTCAGTGTTGATAATGGCAACTTAAATATACTCCAGAATGTCATGAAGAGTGATCAGATGAATTGCAAAATCCCTCTTTTCCATGAAAATTAACTTAATCCAAAAAAACACACCAGGATTTCAGCCCTGCCACAAAAGGACCAGCTGCCATCATGTCAGAGTGTTGGAGATCACTCTGTCATGCTGATTGAGTTAGAAACACAGACTAGAAGCTTTAAAAGGAGGGTTCTTGAAATCATTGTTCTTCCTCTGTCAACCATGGTTACCTGCAAGGAGACATGTGCCGTCATCATTGCTTTGCACAAAAAGACAAGGATATTGCTGCTAGTAAGATTGCACCAAAATCCACCATTCATCAGATCATCAAGAACTTCAAGGAGAGAGGTTAAATTGTTGTGAAGAAGGCATCAGGGCACCCAAAAAAGTCCAGCAAGCGCCAGGACGTCTCCTAAAGTTGATTCAGCTGCAACTTTTCTCCAGGAAAAGCATCAGGGACAGACTAATATTCTGCAAAAGGTACAGGGATTGGACTGCTAAGGACTGAGTTAAAGTCATTTTCTCTGATGAACCCCCTTTCCAATTGTTTGGGCCTTCCGGAAAACACCTTGAGACCATTCATGTGTAGGGTTTTTGACTAAGAACACAGCCACGAATAAAGAATGGTACCAACACATCTACCAAGAGCAACTTCTCCCAACCGTCCAAGAACAGGTTGGTGATGACTAATGCATTTTCGAGCATGATGGAGCACCTTGCCATAACGCAAAAATGATAACTAGGTGGCCCGGGGAACAAAACATCAACATTTTGGGTCTGTGGCCAGGAAACTCAGACCTTAGACCCATTGAGAACTTGTGGTCAAGAGGCGGGTGGATAAAAAAACCACAAATTCTGACAAAATCCAAGGATTGATCATGCAAGAATGTGCTGGCATCAGTCAAGATGTGGCCCAAAAGTTAATTGACAGCATGCCAGGGTGGATTGCAAAGGTCTTAAAAAAGAAGTATCAACACTGCAAATATTGACTCTTGATGTTATTGTCAATAAAAGCCTTTGACACTTATGGAATACTTGTAATTATACTTCAGTATACCATAGTAACTACTGACAAAATTATCTAACACTGAAGAAGTAAACCTTGTTGAGACCAATACTTTGACATTTAGCCACAACTGTACATGTACATATTTATTAATTCTCAGAAGATACAGCAGTGTGCAGAACACTGTAGTTCCACACTAGTCCACTAGGTGGAGATATATCATAACTGTTCACATAGCTCCTCTACCATAAAGGTGCTGTATGGCTTTCCGGTCTATCCAGTCCATCTCAAAACCCGATTCTTGTGGCAGGTAGCTGGGTTGCATTATGGAGCCGGTCCGGTAGATGTGTGGTAGACCCAGGACATGTCCTATCTCATGTACTGCCACCTGACAGAGCCAGGAACAACAATTGTATTTGTTTTTAGTACTCTAGCATCCATTCAATAAAAAAATTGAACAAAGTAGAAAATCATTCATTAGAATAAATGTGTTTCAAAATGCCTGGTCCTTAGCATACAACATGATCCATACTTTATTTTCCCTTGCTCAACAGAAAAAATAATTTTGCTGTAATGAATTTTACATGAACCAGCATCTAATCTACATTTAGGCTTGGCTTCATTTAACCCACCATAGTAAGGTTTAAGCATTATATTTAATATTATTCTTGTGTATGTATTTTTCTAGTAGTTGTTGGTTGTTATAAAGTACCCATAACCAATCTATGACTTAATTCGCCTGTTGAAAAAAGAGCAACTGCGGAGTGGTACAGCAACATAAGAGTTCAATTGCATCCTGGATTTTCTTAATATGTACATGATGTGGACTAAGTCACTCACTTTGAGCAGACTGATACCACTGCCCGTGTTCGGTGCTGTGAAGTGTTCATCATCGTCAAAATGAATATCTCCCAGAAACCAAGCGTGAGCAAACTCTCTCCCAGTACCGTCAAACTTTTGGTTGCATCCCAGATGTCTGCCTGTATCAATACCATACACAAAATAGACGTCAGATTTACAACCTCAACTAAATTAAAATATTACCAACATCAACTATTATTGAAGATACCAGATGTAGCCTAGAAGCAGATATGTTCTGATCAAACTGATCTGGGATCAGGTCTACAGAATAGGCAATATGTTCATTTAAATCAGTTCAGTTAAAGTGATCTTAGCCAAATTACATTCTGATTACATTACAATGGCCAGTCAAAAAGAGAGGTCAGAAATGTTATAGCACAAATGGTCTGGAAGCCTGGTTAATGTGGGACCAACCTGTGCCAAAGCCCAGCCGAATGTCCACATCCTCGAGGTGAGAGCGTGTGTCCTCCACAAACTCCAGCGGTGTCACCTCACTCCACATCCTGAAAGCTATCCTGAAGATTTGCCTCTGGTCCTCAATGGTAAGCTGGCTGCTGTAGCCCTCTCCTAAAATCAAACAGCACACATCTGAATGTACTTCGTAATTTGTCATGTAATGCTTCAAGCTCTGGCGTTTAAGCGTTAGGTTTTCAGGCCACTTATATGTAAAAGTTATTCACGCATGACTCTGAACTCCTTCGGATAAATTGATTTGTTGCAGAATGATATAACATCTATTATATATCTGAAGCTTTGTATTTTCTTCTATAACATGTATTTCTATTTTTGTACAGTCAGCATCGGCGCATCAGTGAATTGAGAACCCTCCTCACCTATCAGCCTCCACTTTAGCAACGTCTTGGAGAAGGCCATGTGACCCCACTCGTGTCCCCCCACGTCCCTCCTCTGTCTCCGGCTGGACAGCAGTGAGGCAAGGTGGCGCTTCTTCCGGAGCAGGGCCGGTGATGGAGGAGGGGGACGCTGATGGGATCCCTCGGTGGCAGTGTTGGCGGACTTCTGGACTTGGTGTGCTTGTGTGTCATTGGTGATGCTGGAGTTCTTCACAGCAGTGAAATTGGCATGATGACCCAGTGTGTTGTGGTAATCTGTGCTGCTGTCACTATAGTTACTGGCTGTGCCGTTAGAAGTGTCACTAGATATGATGTTGTGCGTGGAGATCACAGTGTCATTGAAAGGCTCAGTAAACATTTCATATTCCCACACATAGTTGCTGGTGGTCGAGCTATTCAAAGCACCATCGTTGCCGTTGAGCGTGTTTTTGGAATATTCAGAGATTTCTTTGTCACTACTTTGTATGTTAGCAGTGATGTTTTCGAAGGTTGAGTTAGTGGACATGTCGTGTGAATCATCAATGTCCATTTCAGGTGCGGTGCTACTTAAATTGTAATGTGGATTATCAATTGCATCTATTTCGGGCACTGAGCGAGTGAAGTTGTTTTGTGGAACCTTAAGAGCATCCAATTCATGTGACGAGCTGCTGAGGTCGTTGTGTCGATTACTACTGGCATCTATTTCAGGTGCTGAGCTGGGGAAATTACGCGGATCGTCAGTGGCATCTATTTCAGGTGCTGAGCTAGTGAAGTTGTTTTGTGGAACCTTAAGAGCATCCAATTCATGTGACGAGCTGCTGAGGTCGTTGTGTCGATTACTACTGGCATCTATTTCAGGTGCTGAGCTGGGGAAATTACGCGGATCGTCAGTGGCATCTATTTCAGGTGCTGAGCTAGGGAAGTTACGTGGATCATCAGTGGCATCTATTTCAGGTGCAAAGGTAAGGACGTTGAATGGATCATCAGTGGAGGAGTCAATTTCTGTCTCCTTGTCCGGTACCCCACACCTAGGCTTGTTCATGGCTGCCTTGGTGGCATCATCAAACAGACCTGTGGCAGGCAGACCGGACACCACCTGGAACTCTCGAAGAGCTGAGATGAAGGCAGGGCTATCAGTAAACGTAAAGTCATCTGTCACATCACCATCAGTCTCTGCAAGTGACAACGATGAGTCTCCCTCCTGAATCCAAGACAGAACATCATCCTCTACGAGAAATTCTTCGTTGTAGGAGATGCTTTTTTCTTTAAACTGGACCTCCCCCCAGTTTACTGGCTTAACGAAGCCATATCTGGAGAGAAAAAGCTGAAAACATGGCAGGGTCAGAATCTCCTTTATTCACTATTAAAAATAGTATTTGAGGTTAAGCACGGCGGTGGGTTAACTTATAACTAATAATATATAATCTTATTGATACTGCAAAACACAAATGCTACAGTTGATAATTAAATTCTTTATTATTTTGTCCCTCATAAATTTTCTACACTAACATCTTTAGGGACACAGATGGCTCAGTTGTTAGCGAGTCACGTAGTCGGAAGGTTGCCGGTTTAGTTCCCGACTCTGCCAAATTATGTTGTCCTTGAGCAAGGCACTCTACCCTAATTTGCTCCAGGGGATGACCCTGTACTCACTGTACGTCTTGTAAAATGTTTCATTTCAAAACAAACAACATATGCATGAAGGCCTTTGTTTAGTTAAACAAAAGAAAATGTTTGTTGGAGTAAAAGAGTTTTCTTACTTCTGCAGTATTCTTGTCTGTTATGAGTTCCGCTTTGTGAGAGGGCGCAATCTGCATATCAGAACGATCCCGACTGTGGAAGAGTTTCTCTGCATAATTGGATCCAACACTCGTCAATAATAGTAGGGTTATCCGCTGGATTACTGTCAGCATCGTGGTTGAATTGTAGCTTTGCAAAGGTGGGTTTGTTGAAAATATTGAGGTCTATGGAAAAGCGCATCTTCTTCGCGGTATAAGAACCTTTTCGTAAGCCCCGCCCTAAGTTGACGACAGTTAACTTCTAAACAAACCCTTCAATAATGGCAGATGAACATCACAAAAAATACGCGTTCAACTGCCAAAGGTAAACAAACACCTGTTCAATTAACAGTAGGTGGCTACAAAATGAAAATGTTCGCTCCAGTGACTACAAATGGTTTTAAATGATGGCCTTTCATCCTGAAGATGGGTCGCGACAACAGGCACGCGTCTCTGGCACAATAGAACAGAAGACTGGAACGCACGTGTCTCCCAAGATGAATGTTGTTACTTGTCACACATCGACTCAAAAAACGCCTATAAATTAATTATTTTCACCATTTGTTTATACGAAATGTAAGAATTAATCGTGGTTATTTCTCAAAAACATGCAATGTGCAAATACTTTAATGTTTACATTATTTAAATGGTTGAACGCTTGAACAACTCAAATATTCACAAGTTTACAAAAACATGATTTGATCCATTTACTATCAATACAGAGAACGTTACATTGCTTGGTGGTACATAAGGACAATTTTATAATATTTAATACAAAGAGGTTGCATAGGACCATTTCAACAAAAATGCAGCAATTACAACTTTGTCACATGAAAAGCATTCGCTCAAGCAATAAATACCAATTCCAATTTCACAAAGCTGCATGAGAATGTGATGGGGACGGACAGGACAGCTGAAAGGGGGGAACAACCGGGTATGTTGTCCCAGGCCCAGTCCTGAGGGGGGCCCAAAATTTTGTTTTTGCACAATCATTTTTTTAGCGGGGGGCCCAAAATGTGGAGTTTGTCCCAGGCCCACAGATTCCTGTCAGCAGCCCTGGGGACGGATACAGTGTTCAGGTTGGAAGGTCCGTCATATCTTACTGAAAAGCCTTTGCTATTCCTGCGGCTAGGTGTTCAGCTGTTGGTTTCGCTGCTGAACAGGTGACCAATAACCCTGCTTCTGTCATGGCGTCTGCTGTGGTCGGCCCGATCGCTGCAAACTTTATCTGCTTCAGTTTTTCCCCCGACAATCTTCTCACAGTTTCCAGGCAGAACTTCACTCCCGATGGACTGAAGAAAGCTATGCTGTCTGGAACACCCTGTGTGTATTTTGAAACATTGATTTTACAGCACATTTTTTAATTAAGAGGATAATAAATAACATTTATTCTTGAGCAATTACTAGCAGCAAACAGTATCATGTCTATTTGTACTACATCTCCCATGATTCTATAGTAAGAGGGTTGTCATTTGAGATGAAGAACTGCTTTGGAAATGTAGTTTATTGTACCTGCTCAGTAAAATGGTTCTTCAGGTTCTTTTCTATGTCTGGATGCTGAGCTGTCTGGTAGACCATAAGTGTATCCAGACGGACACCTGGAAATCAGAACTCAGTTTTAATGCAGGGGCGACATCATTCCTGGAAGGCAGAAACACTCTTAGTTTTATTACTACCTGCTATTTAACTACCCTCACCTGTCACTCCAGGAATGGAGTTACCCAGCTCTTTTTAAATGGCTGTGGTATAAGATACCCTACCGTGGAACATGTACCACTCACATGTTTTGGCAATGATGAATCAACATTCAAATCATACCATTTTGCCTCAGAGCTGTTGGCAGGACTTCTCTTTTTATGGATCCACAGGGAAAGAGGAGCGGTAGTACACTGCTGTCCACTCCTACAGCAAAGAAGAAAAGGACATTCATACATACATACAACGTTTTAGGTGCAGGACAGAAAAACGTGTCATAGCATAGAGGAATGTTCGCAATTCTGGACTCCTCCTACAGTCACTTCATTCATGTATATGAGGTAAATCAACATTGCAAATTGAATTGAGTCTTTGTGAGGCGTCAGTATGTCGCTTGTCGTCTTTACCACACCCACAAACCAAATCAGACTGTAGTTAGCAAGCTAGCTGACAATGCATGTGAAGTGCCGTGTGCAAAGTGCGTAGGAGCAGAGTGGGACATGCCCCCCCCCATGTTAGAGGTATTCAATCTGGTCCCCTACAATAATGAGAACAATTTGCAAAAAATATGTGGTATGACACGCCAATATCACACCTACACCATTGGCTGTATGTTTCACGAAATATTGTACATACTTTCGAGGATGAGCCTTGACAGTACGTCTGCCGTCCCAGTATCCTCTCCCATGGGAATCAGGCCAAGATGTTCCACTATAACCAAACAAAACAGGTAAAAAAAAGAAAGAACTCATCCCAAATACAAACAACCCTGCATCCATCCTTCTGCCATCCATCCTTGTGGATTAAATGCACGTCTTCATCCAAATTTATATTTTGTCCATTCTATCTGATATTCTAAATTCTAATTAAACTGTTTCTTAAATTTTGCCTAGCAGTAAAAGGAAAAGTGACTATGCCAAGGGAGTGAGGCACCTGCCAATTCTAAAAAGACATGCAGCCAGTTGGCAGTAAACTGTCACTTGTGGAAAACTTATTGACATCTAGATGCTGGCTAGTGGTAATGTCGTTGACACGTCAATGACACATCCAGGTGTGTCATCAGGGCTGTATCTATTATGGACCTGGGTTAAAAATACATATCATTGCAAGTATTGGGTAATTAAAACATCTGTTTAATTGTTTTCCCCCCGAAAAAAGTTATTTTAAACTATAGGCATAGTCAATGACAAGTACCTCTTTAGGCGTGTACTCACCGAATGCTGCAGTAGCCTTGCCAACAACATATATGGCCTTGGCATTCCATTTGTCTTTTATGATATTGTTCCATTCTATAATAAAAAAGAGACAAGGTAAAACATGTCCTAACACTACCTGTTGATAGGAAGCATTTACTGTACATGTGGTTTTACCTAATCTGATCTATACCTACCTTCCATGCGGTCGTGTTCTTCAAGACACATTTTGGCAGCTTCCACGGCTCTTGGACTTGTGAAAATGAGTCCACCATGTTTATCTGGCTGAAAAAGCTGTATTTGTACAGAGACTATATTTAAAAAAACTACCAATCACCATTTTTAACTGTTATGTCAATATATTTTTTTAAATCATGAAAGTGTAACTTACCTTGTCTGACAAGGTGTTCAAGGACACAAATTTAAAAGACAACACAGGAATTAACGTTGCTTTGAGCCCATGTGATGCTAGCTCCTATAAATAAATTGAGAGTTTTGTAAATAAATTTGTTAATCAATTACCCTGCAACAGTCACACACGCATTGGATTATAATCGAGTATTAATTAATAGAATCATAATAAATAAAATAGAATTGTCCCACGTAGCTCATTTGGTTTGTGCTTTCTATTTCTTCCAGGGCCTGTTTGAAAATGTGTTTGCTATCTACTTTATGGTGCTATAGATAAGAGCATATGGTGACTTTTGTCTGGTAACTGTAATAATGGTAAATGCACAAGCATACTGCAAATATAATAACATATACTTCTAATTTACCTTGATGTAAGGATCAGGTTCTGAGCCTCCATCTCTTGGTTCTTTCAGAAGCAGTACTTGCATATTTGACAAGCTGCCCCAGAGGCCTGTAGAGGAAGAAATCTTTAAAATTCACAGTAAAAAATCCACAAAATGCAGTGTTATTCTAAAAGACAAGTTCATTAGCTAGCTGACATGTAAAGTAACTTGCTATAGTACAAGTTGAGGAGTTTGTGGCAACAACTAACCACATAAGATACATGACCATAAGTTACACCCCTATGCTGTCATGTGTTGGCCAACTGATAACAATGTGGTTCAGAGATGATTAAGCTATTATTTTCACAACTGACCGATGTATTAATTATAATTTCAGATGTTTACGTAACATTGTATGTAACGATGACGTATCCAAAGATAAAGTGAACTTTATGAATAGGACTTAATTTTGGATTGGTGGTGTGAGATGTTTTTCTTGTTGTCAACAAACAGCTGACCAGACGCAAGTGTTTGCTGATAATGTTTTGATAATGCTTTCTACATGGCATGGAGCTGTCTTGTAAGACAAGGTCGGAAGCGACTCAAAACATTGGCTTCATCGGCGCTCTAAGAAAAATATAACAGCTACATAGAAAATGCCTGGTGTGCTTTAATATTTAGCTAAGTACTTTACGTTTTACAGTCAATTGAAATTAAACATAAACAATATTAATCATGACAAATGTACACACATACTGTACCTCAACCACTTTCTTCAGCTGGTTCATCGCTACAAATTGTAAGAGGGGGAAACAAAATACAAATGTGTACGTGTAAGCAACAACAGTGAATTCGATATCTATCCGTGACAACATAAAACATATTCAAATATTTGCTCCAAATACCATTTAATAAACAATATTGTATGATATATGAATGCATATTTATGTGATATGTATACACATTTCCTTCGAATGGTTTATTCCATTACGCATTTAAACGACAGGTCTATGAATGAAAATGGGAAGCCATTGTAGGTCAATATGTGCACAGCGTGCGTAGAGAATGTAGAAATAGATCCAAGATGGCGTCTACAGCATCCCAGTTTCGCAATACACCAAATAACCTAAAAGCCATGTTCCGCCTCCGTCCTTTCCGGTACGCGTGTTATCTGTTTTGGCAGCATGGCTTCTTCAGCGAAAAGAAGAGCAGTTGGAATGGGTGAAAATCCTGGCGATAGTGAGGACAACAGCTCGGATGAGGGGTTAGAAGACGATGGTGATTCGGGAGAAGAAAGCGGATCCGAAGAGGAGATCAATGAAGTACAACATGTCTCTTACAATCTGGCCTCTTCCTTGGCTAGCAGGCTACCCTATTACTAGCATGTTAAATCCATGGCTACTGTTTATTAGTAAAATGAATGCTGAGTTTGTAAACTGATAGGTAGATGTTTTACCCAGGTAACTTCATTAGCGATGTACTAGTTAGGTATTTGTGTCAAATTCTAGACGTGCTGACCCGGTATTTAAACCTTTACGAGTAGAAACTTGTTGCTGATTATATTCTTCATGTACCTGGTTTTAATTTTCTTGACATGCCAGGTCATGTTTTTTGTTTATTTATAATGTTCTTTGTACTCAATACAGGAGGTCATTGTGGACTTCGAGGCACATACTATCACTCCCAATGACTTTAACGGGATCAAGAAACTGCTGCAGCAGCTGTTTCTGAAGGCCCATGTAAATACATCTGAGTTGACCGATCTCCTCATTCAACAAAACCATATCGGAAGCGTCGTCAGGGTAAAAGACAATTTTGCAACATGCAACATTCAGACCTGAACATCGATTACTTGTTACTATCATAAAAAGTTACATTCATCATACGTACATAACACTTGACAATATGATTACACGCAGCATATATTTTCCCAAACATCTCATATTGGAGTGTCTGTATTTTGTAAACTAGCAAGCGGAGGTGCCCGAGGACAGTGATGATGAGGGAGACCCAGCGGATGAGGTGTTTGGTTTCATCAGCATGCTCAATCTCACAGAGAGAAAGGTAGGTACACAAGGAGATGCCCTAGCCCCCGTCATTTCTCCTTCACCCAATTCATTTAGCTGATGTTCTGAAAGAAATGCTAAAACCAGACACTTACAAATCAACTGGGCTAGATAACATGGACTGGTTTGTCCTATAACTTTGCAGCAATCATTACAACTTCTATTACTAGTCTGTTTAACCCACCTTACATATCCTCAGAGACCCCTAAAGATAGGAAAACAGCCTCAGTCATTCCTCTTTTTGAAGGGGGGAACACTTGACCCTAACTTGCAGACCCATATCCGTCCTCAGGGCTCTACCCTGGGCTTTTTTTTTTACAACTTTAAAACTGTAGCTGCACTATACATGTATTGTACTCAATTCTACAGTTCAACTTTCAGGCACAAAAACAAAAAATGTAACAACAGGAAATTATTTCTGTTTCAAATAATGTCAAGCATAGTAGCAGTAGGTACCTATCACCCCAGATGTCATAGGTGGGTAATGTGCCTCCCTCACCCCCTAATAAAAAGCTAAGTATCACGTCTAAATGTTGTTTGATATACAACAATAAAAATTTCATTAATAACTTAAACAGCCCAGATATTGAATACTAATTGTCCTTGGTTTGACTTTGAAGTCCGTCCATCCAGAAATGTAATTCAAATAGTCTCAAGCTATGTTTGCACAGGCTGCCTGAGTGTCTGCACCTGGGCACAAGCCACTGAATTGTAAAAAGTGCTAAATGCTTTGTTAATACAAACAGCCTCAACTATTTAGTAAAAATAAAATGCACTATATTATGTCCTAAATGCGCTTGAATCCAAAGAAAACAGAGACGTGTTCTTCAGTAAAGCGGCGCTGGTTAGAGGCTGCGTGACAGACATACTGCAGGTCTGTGCGTTTACGATCACACGTAATATGCTAGGTGTAGTGGAAAATGCGCTCAATGTGATACAAGTCTGTCAATTCAAACAACTCTGAAATCTTGTTGAAAATATTTGATACATTTTGTGTTCTTATACAAAATATCTTTTTGTTGAAAATGACAATTCGACATCACAAATCCTCTCGTGCTTGCTAGCTGCTTATTCAATGGTTTGCGCTTCCAACCACTCAAGGTTTAGCCTTTGTCAAAGGCTACGGAGTGTCTCGTTAAGTACTACGTTGCGTTGTGGGTTTTGTAGTTTTGTGCACTTACCGTCAATGAAACAAAATAGCAGAAATATCACAACTAGGAGAGTATTTGTTTTGGTGTATAAATCACTACTCGCAAGTGTTAATTATTCCATTGCTTTTTTACTTCGCCATTTTACATACCAGTTAATCAACCTCTCTAATTCAGACTTCCTGCACCTTTCACTTTTATCTTTGCCAGGTTACCGTTGCAAATGAGACACTGTTCTCAGTGTGCCCACCTCGTTAAATAAATGAGAGTGACTGACAGATGTAAGAAATCACTAAGCGTTACTGTCAGTTAATGAATCACTAAACGTTACTGTCAGTTAATGAATCACTAAACGTTACTGTCAGTTAATGAATCACTAAACGTTACTGTCAGTTAATGAATCACTAAACGTTACTGTCAGTTAATGAATCACTAAACGTTACTGTCAGTTAATCAAGATGTTATTAGACTTTTTTTGATTGTCTGATGCCAGAAAGCTAAATATATTTTATAATAGTGCATTGATCCTGACTGCAGAGACTGTTTTGTATTTTTATTAAATTGTTATTATTTTTCCTTCGCGGTCTGTCTTGTCCAATATCTCTCTAACCCTGCCTTGTCGGCAGACTTTTGTATTTATTAATTTAACCAGTAAGCTGATAGAGAACAGTTTCTCATTTGCAATGGAGACCTGAAAAAGTTTGATGGTGCAAAGATGACATGAAGTGTCATTAAAAGATTATATCAGTAAGTTACCATGGTAGCAAAACAGATGCAGAGATAAAAATAGACAGGGGGGTTATAATTTTGTTATTCACAGGAGAAAGCCGAAGGTAGGGGGAGACAGAGAGGAAGGGTACAGACAGTCGGTTGAGCTAAATGGGGGCATGCCTGCTCCATAGTTGGGGGTTTTGACCACTACACCAAGTGCAGCACAGAATAGAGATTTATATATACACAGTAAACTGGTGTGGTGCCGAGAGGTTTTCATTGTATAAAGGGAATATATTTAGAATATATAAAGTGCTTTTTTTAAATGCCATAATACAGCCAACTGCAGTACATACAGCTCTGGAAGAAATTGAGGGACTACTGAAAAGTCACCAGCATCTCTGGGTTTTCTATTAATAGGTATTTTTTGGGGAAAATTATTTTTTTTTGTTTTATTCCATAAACTTTTGAAGTTTCTCACATTATTTGCAGGAAATGACAACAACTTTGGTCAAAAATGGCTTTGTTGGATGGCTTGTGACCTTCCATATTCCTTTTGATCACGTCCCATTTTCAATGGGGTTGATTTACAAAAAGGTTCATTTTACCCAGACACATAACTATCAGTTATTTTATTTATTTTATCCAGAGCTGTATACACAAATGAGAAGGTGTAAAGCTAGTACAGTGAT
Organism: Umbra pygmaea; assembly: GCA_016801145.1. NCBI lineage: Eukaryota > Metazoa > Chordata > Actinopteri > Esociformes > Umbridae > Umbra > Umbra pygmaea. Next base: position 7,628 of record JACXGM010010147.1, on the reverse strand, counting down.
CAGAGAAATGTCATAGGTCAATCACAACCTAACTGAATAATGCCTTTTAAGGTGTTAAGAAGTTACGCGATGGTAGTGTTTGAAATAAATCCTCTCCATTATTCAGTTTGGTATTCTGTGTGAAGACCAAAGATGTGGACTTATTTCTTTAAATCATATTTTTTAATAGTCAAACTTGAGAAATTTTTGGTATTTTTCTGACAAGGAATTCAAATGAATAGTCCACTTCACTGCACTAACCTGGATTTTGAACAGTTCTGAATGTCTGATTAAGATCTATTGTGCTATGTAATTAACAATGTTATTGTCTATATAATTAACAATGTTATTGTCTATGTAATTAACAATGTTATTGTCTATGTTGCAATGCAATTAACAATGTTTTAGGACAGGGATACTCTGTTAAACTATGACAGCCGGAGCCTGCTTGTGTTCAATTTTACTTTACCTCAGCGTTCGCAGCTCTCACCTGGTTTCTAGAGTCTAAATATGTGGCAGAATACAGGGTTGTAATGAAAAAACGGAGTGGACTTTGAATCGAGGGCCTGGTTTGAATACGAGGGTTTTAGGGTCTGTGTTACTAATGTAACTAACAGTACTCTGATTGGTCCACAGGGCGTCCAGTGTGTAGAGCAGGTGAAGGACCTGATACTGAGTCAGTGTGAGAAGAGCTGTCCCCACAGTGCAGTGGAAGGTCTGGAGAAGGTCCTCGACGACACCACGAAGCCGGTAGGACTGCTGCTGAGTGAGCGCTTCATCAACGTGCCTCCGCAGATCGCCCTGCCTCTCCACAAGCAGCTACAGTGAGTCGAACAGACATTATTCCTGCCTTGGTACCAACCACCCATTCACCACACAGTCCTTTAGTGAAATGTCTGTTGTGTTCCTAGGATGAACCTTTTCGTTGCTGTGATTGTTTTTAACTTGATCTGCTTCCTGACATTCTGTAAAGGCTTGTCTAAGCACCAGATGGGGATTACAAATGTATAAAAATTAAGAATTGTTTTTCCTGGGGGTACAATCTGCTATAAAGTTGATCTGATGACAATAGACCAATTACCTTTTTGGGCAAAGAGGGTGGCTCTAGGTCAGGTTTATTCAGCTCTGTTCCTGGAGGGACAAAACATTTCAGATTTTTCTCCAGAGCTGTGACACTAGGTGATTGAAATGAACTACCAAGTGAAGGCAAAAATCTGAAGAACCATCCAGTCCTTGAGTTAAATAGCCCTGCTCTAGGTCATGCTAAGAGACCATCTGTCTGCGAATATTTTCAAATGGTTTTAATTTGACACAGTACAGTATGTACTTCATAACATGACCCCGTCAGTGATTGCATGTTATTGTGTTCAGAGAGGAGATCGTAGAAGTTCAGAGGACCAACAAGCCTAGTGGTCGGTGTCATTATTGCCTCATGATCAGTAAGACCTATAAGGACCCGTCCGGCGCCGTGGCAGCCCGGGGAGCAGCTCCTAAAGACCAGCTCATGTTCGTCAACGCAGAGGAGGAGTTCTTCTATGAGGTTTGATGTGAAACTAAGAAACTTTGAAAGGGTTTATAATAATGGGTTTCCTTACCACAGATTGTCCATGCTCTTAAATTTTCTATTGACTACTTACATGTTTGAAACATTTTATGTTGGATAAACATGTTGCAACGTTAATTTAAAACATCTCATAAGCATGTGTATCCACCTTTTGTCTTGTCTTTTTTTGCATAGTAAAGTGTTGAGATTCAAATCGATTTAGTAAGTTTGCTTAGTTCTTTTCACTGCCTTAACCACCTGCTCTGTACTGACTGGTTTCATTCTGTAATGTCCCCCCCCAGCAAGCCACCATGAAGTTCCACTATTCAGTTCAAGAGGAAAGCGACACAGTTCTGAGTGGACGCTGGTCTCTTGATGACGTCCCCATGAAGCCACAGCGCACGGTGATGCTCATCCCAGCAGACAGAATGTCCGCCATCATGGACAAGCTGAAAGAATACCTGGCCGTGTGACCGTACATCTACAGATGAAGAAGATCACAAACTACAGGACTGACTTGATTCTGGATTCATTGTCAATGTAATGATCAATACAAACATCAGGATCGGTCCCTGTACATATTGAATTGATCATCTGAAAATGTCAAGTAAATGCATTAAATTCATGAAACAACACATCAATAAATTTTGCCTTGAGCCCAATGGTTTATATAGCAGGTTTTAATACATCTTTCACTAAGATTCTTATTGGCTTTGAGCATATAGCAAGGAACTGTATTTACACATTCTGATAAACATTCATTTCTTGATACAGATTTTACACAAAGAATATTGTATATAGTACAAGGTTGTAAAAAAGTCACAATAAAATAAGAACAAAAACCTGATTGTTTTTTTGAACATAAAGGAATTTCTACTGTTTAAAACAGAGTATGTGAGCAGAAATCAGTTTACAGAGAGCCAGTTATGCGCAGTTGCTGGAGAGCAACATTGCAAGGTAAATATTCCAAGTTATTGATCCCATATATTGAGCAGTGCTGTGTTATATTGATAGGCAGATATAGTTATGATGTTGAAAGAACCAAGGATTCCAGGAACATCACTGAAGATGTGCCCAGAGGCATTGGCAGATGTATGTTCATAGTCGTCTGTTATGATGTTGCTGCATCCACCACTACTAGTTTTCTGGCACAGGTAGTTACGTCTCCTCCAAATAAGCTACACCCTAGGAGTTGGAGTGTAACACTGGAAAATGTAAAGGCTACAAGACCATCTCTAAAGACTTTGATGTTCCTCTAAGCACTGTTGTTTGAAACAAAAATTACAAAAGAGAAAGTATATGATGTACCGGTAAATGGCTAATCAGCAGTGACCTACACTCACCTAAAGGATTATTAGGAACACCCTTTCAATTTCTCCTTAATGCAATGATCTACTCAACCAATCACATGGCAGTTGCTTCAATGCATTTAGGGGTGTGGTCCTGGTCAAGACAACCCCCTGAACTCCAAACTGACACCAAAATTGGACAGTTGAAGACTGGAAAAATGTTGCCTTGTCTGATGAGTCTCGATTTCTGTTGAGACATTCAGATGGTATAGTCAGAATTTTGCACTTGTTACCACTGTGCAGGCTGGTGGTGTAATGGTTTGGGAAATGTTTTCTTGCCACACATTTGGCCCCTTAGTGCCAATTGGGCATCGTTTAAATGCCACGGCCTACCTGAGCATTGTTTCTGACCATGTCCACCCCTTTATGGCCACCATGTACCCATCCTCTGACGGCTACTTCCAGCAGGATAATGCACCATGTCACAAAGCTCGAATCATTTCAAATTGGTTTCTTGAACATGACAGTGAGTTCACTGTACTAAAATGGCCCCCACAGTCACCAGATCTCAACCCAATAGAGCATCTTTGGGATGTGGTGGAACGGGAGCTTCGTGCCCTGGATGTGCATCCCACAAATCTCCATCAACTGCAAGATGCTATCCTATCAAAATGGGCCAACATTTCTAAAGAATGCTTTCAGCACCTTGTTGAATCAATGCCACGTAGAATTAAGGCAGTTCTGAAGGCGAAAGGGGGTCAAACACAGTATTTTGGGGGGGTCAAACACAGATTCCTAATAATCCTTTAGGTGAGTGTATAATAGTGTTCCAGTATAGACTAGCATAAAAAACAACTTTATTTCATATTTCAGGTGAAAAACAAACAATTTAACATTCCATTTTCACTTTATTTGTAATTTGTAATTCACAAACCTATTGATGAGTCTCAGGGAGTGATGCTAAAAGCAACCTAACATTATTTTTAAGTATAATAGTGGGAGGAGCCAATTTTTAACAATCTTGACATTTCTAGTAGGTCCAGTTAATTCCTTATTATTAATTTTTTATAAAATGTTATTGAAATGGCTCATGGACTCTATTACATGTATTTAATTGTTTGTTTTTGTAGTGGGGGAAGGACAGCAACATAAATCCTTTTAAACATTTTTATACATCTCATTTAATAAAAAAAAATAATGTATTAGATGTTTCTTTATATACAGTAAACTGAAGAATAATTTAAAGTGCTTAGTAGTTTTTTCAACTGTTTATGTACCTTTTCATATGTTACCTGATTTGGTGTCAGTCAACAACAAGTCTCTTTCAGCTTTATGGTTTAACACATAGTGTCTGTCACACTATTCCCACTATGGGAATGGCAGTGGACTGAGACATGGACTCATTGTATAAATATGTATATTTCTGTTTATTGTGTATATTTACGTGTCTTATATTATGACCAGTGCTATGCTATGCATTGTTGATTAGAGTTTGTATTATGAATGTGTGTTAGGATTGTTAGCACCACCCTCTGTGCATTTGATGTTATGAGATTGTGTCAATGGCTTGATTAAAGCTACACTGTGTATTACTTTGAGTTGATTCTTAGCAAAAAACCCTTTGTTCTTTCACAAATATGTGCTCATTCATGTGATATTACTTCCACCAAATAATCAAATTATTTTCGTAAGCTTAGAATCTTCCATTCACAATACATACAATGGTGCCGCTTGAATTGCGGCAGCCATGTTTCGCCTCCATCTTTCAAATACATTAGCCAAAGAGGGACATACCTGGAAATTCAAGCTCTGACTTTCGCGCTTTTACACTAGTGGCACCGTGACGAATGCCAGGGGGAGATTACTCATGACTGCCAGCAAATTTCAAAGTCTGTTGAAGATGTAAGATCATGCTTATTCTCGATGACATGTAATAGCAGCGCTGGCTCAAGATGTACAGTAGGCAAGAATGTTCGCCTGGCAACACAAACTCGGATTTTTGGTTTCAAAATAATAGAGCTCGTGGTTCATTGCAATAATCATTCTTTATTCATTGCATAGGTAGTGTCCATGTTCATGTTTTGCTAAAATTAGTATTGTTCTTGTTGGAATAAAACAGACTCTAGTGAATGTTTTTCAAATGTAATCGTGTTTTCACATGAGACACTGACAATTTATTCAATCACATTGTGTGTAAAACATATTTGTTACTTTTATTAATAAAACATGTTAATTATAATTTTTGCTATCACATCCTCTTATTGTTTCTTTACACACAATACAATTGCATTTGGTTACAATTCACGGGCTGTGTAGTGAATTAACAATGATTATTGCAATGAATCAAAACGAGCGCTATTGTTTTGAAAGAAAAAAACTAATATTCAGGTTCACGTTGCTGGTATAATAACGCGAGGGGCTTCAGTTGCTTGTCATATACAATTTCACCACTAGATGGGAGCAAATCTTACACAATGCAGTTAATCATTACAGATATCTGGTGTTAAATTAAGTATTAGTTGGCTTTATAAGCTCAGGTGTCCAGAGGGTGGTTGGGATTCATTAGGATTTTTTTTTTCTGTTACAGATTGAGTGTGTGTGTGTGAGAGTGTGTGTGTGTGAGAGTGTGTGTGTGTGTGTGTGTGTGTGTGTGTGTGTGTGTGTGTGTGTGTGTGTGTGTGTGTGTGTGTGTGTGTGTGTGTGTGTGTGTGTGTGTGTGTGTGTGTGTGTGTGTGTGTGTGTGTGTGTGTGTGTGAGAGTGTGTGCGTGCGTGTGTGGTAACAATTATATATGTACCGGTATTGAATGCGCCCACGCCGTGTTAGAGCGTGTGTATCTATTCTATTATATAATGACGTTGTGCAGTGCCTGTACTTGTCTGTTCTGGTTATGCTATCCAAGTTTCACTATTCTTATGGATTAGTAGTGTATTACTGTTTTTCCAAATTGCTAAAACACTAAAAGTGAATGCCGAGACCGAAGCATAGAAAACGTACCATTTGCATGCATGTCGTACACACAGGCACCAAACAAATAAACACATTGTCGGCATGGCACCGTAAAAATTCTGCAACACACCGTGCAAAACAATTCTGTAACACACAGTGCAAGAGACGGGAAGAGGGATAGGAGAACAAGGAAGAGACGGGATAGAGGGAGTGGAGAATGAGGAAAAGATGGGGGAAGAGGGAGAGGAGAACGAGGAAAAGATGGGGGAAGAGGGAGAGGAGAAAGAGGAAGAGATTCAGGAAAAAACCAGACATCGGGGCTGAAACATCATCGGCCAAAGGGCCATCGAGAACGTCCCCGGGCAGTGCGGGGGCAACATCACCATGTTCGCAACCATGAGTGGTCAGGGGGTCCTCCATCACCATGCCAACCTATATCCCTACAACACTGCACAAATACTGACATTTCTGGATGCACTACATGTCGACCGCACCAGGGCAGCCCATGTTCGTTGTCATCTGGGATAATGACAGTTTCAACCGGGCTGCTCTGGTCCGGTACTGGTTCACCAACCACAACCATTTCACGGTGCTGAACCTGCCCCCTTATTCCCCGTTCTTCAACCCGATCAAGGAATTATTTTCGGCATGGCAGTGGAAGATCTATGACCGTGTTTTGACACAATGAGCTAAATTTTGCATTTTGTGTGTTAACAATTGGGAGAAACTTTAAAAGAACCACAGAACATCTCTCCTTGCATGATCTTCCTTCCTCATAACGCACACCATGCCAGTTAGCGTGACACATGGTGATGTCAAGTGGATTTTAAATGCATACTCATATTTATATGTTGTGGAAAAAGAAATTGTTTTACAGACAACAATGCATATCTTAATAGTTGGCTGGTGGCTGGCATCTCTCACACCTATTCAACACAAAGGGCTACCTTAGAGCAGCTAAGACACAGATAAAGGGGGGTTGAAATCGTCAGCCCCCACTCACAGACTCCACCTGAGTGGAGTCTAAAATCACAATAAATACAATCTCAGGTAACTATTTAGCAAAACTGAAATATGAAAGGGAGGGTCAATTACATTCGTAGGAAACTAAATTTAACAACCGAATAACGTTAAATATGAACATATGAAGATCATGACGTAGCACGTAAGTAGGATATATTGTGCTAGGTTGGGGGTCGGGGATGGAGGACGGGTGTTTACATTTGTGACCTTCATGCCGGTGTTTGCGAGTTCAAATCCAGATAGACACTGTGTTTTGTTTGCCATTGCAGCATGATGCAGAAAGGCGATTATCTTTTTTGTAAAATTAACCATAAATTTAATCATAACCTTAACCTCAGTATCCTCATGCCTAACCTTAACTGTTAGTAAACTCATGCCTAACCTTAACTGTTAGTAACCTCATGCCTAACCTTAATGTTAATGTTGCAATATAATTTTGAATGCTACATAGTGTATGGAATGTGTGGAATGTTCTCGCATGAATCCATGAAATGAAACGTGCAGTTGCAAAGTAATAGAAGGACGAATATAGCCTAATAGCAAAACGTGCAGCTGAAATGTTAAAACACCCCAAATATGTTGGCATACAACATAATTCATGTTTTCAAAATAGTTTCCTATGAATATAATTTGGGAGAACATCTGAGTGTAACGTTCACTCCTATGAACAATGAACAAACTCTCAAAGGTTAAAAATGAACAATAATGTTTATTCTCACAGAGGAAAGTCAACCAAGGTGTACGGGGAAGAAAAACCATACAAAGTATGGGCTACAGTACATAGGATAGGCCAAGACAGAATCACAACAAGCAATGCAGGGGTCAATCCAGAATAACAATTCTTGA
>JACXGM010010146.1:0-26648 GCA_016801145.1 Umbra pygmaea | reverse complement strand
ACAGAATTGTCTGCCATTCCGTGAAACTGCCACGGATTTTGAAGTTAAGACTCCATGGTCATTTCACGGATCAGGCTGACTTTACAATAAGGCAAACAAAGATCATCAATACAGTGCCTTGCGAAAGTATTCGGCCCCCTTGAACATTTCGACCTTTTGCCACATTTCAGGCTTCAAACATAAAGATAGAAAACTGTAATTTTTTGTGAAGAATCAACAACAAGTGGGACACAATCATGAAGTGGAATGAAATTTATTGGATATTTCAAACTTTTTTAACAAATAAACAACTGAAAAATTGGGCGAGCAAAATTATTTAGCCCCTTTACTTTCAGTGCCGCAAACTCGCTCCAGAAGTTCAGTGAGGATCTCTAAATGATCCAATGTTGACCTAAATGACTAAAGATGATAAATAGAATTCACCTGTGTTTAATCAAGTCTCTGTATAAATGCACCTGCACTGTGATAGTCTCAGAGGTCTGTTGAAAGCACAGAGAGCCTCATTAAGAACAAGGAACACACCAGGCAGGTCCGAGATTCTGTTGTGGAGAAAGCCGGATTTGGATACAGAAAGATTTCCCAAGCTTTAAACATTCCAAGGAGCACTGTGCAAGCGATAATACTGAAATGGAAGGAGTATCAGACCACTGCAAATCTACCAAGACCCGGCCGTCCCTCTAAACTTTCAGCTCATACAAGGAGAAGACTTATCAGAGATGCAGCCAAGAGGCCCATGATCACTCTGGATGAACTGCAGAGATCTACAGCTGAGGTGGGCAAGTCTGTCCATAGGACAACAATCAGTCGTATACTGCACAAATCTGGACTTTATGGAAAAGTGGCAAGAAGAAAGCCATTTCTGAAAGATATCCATAAAAAGTGTTGTTTAAAGTTTGCCACACGCCACCTGGGAGACACACCAAACATGTGGAAGACGGTGCTCTAGTCAGATGAAACCAAAATTGAACGTTTTGACAACAATGCAAAACGTTATGTTTGGCATAAAAGCAACACACCTCATCACCCTGAACACACCATCCCCACTGTCAAACATGGTGGTGGCAGCATCATGGTTTGGGCCTGCTTTTCTTCAGCAGGGACAGGGAAGATGGCTAAAATTGATGGGAAGATGGATGGAGCCAAATACAGGACCATTCTGGAAGAAAACCAGATGGAGTCTGCAAAAGACCTGAGACTGGGACGGAGATTTGTCTTCCAACAAGACAATGATCCGAAACATAAAGCAAAATCTACAATGGAATTGTTCACAAATAAACAAATCCAGGTGTTAGAATGGCCAAGTTAAAGTCCAGACCTGAATCCAATCGAGAATCTGTGGAAAGAACTGAAAACTGCTGTTCACAAACGCGAGGAATGGGCAAAAATGTCTGTCTCTCGATGTGCAAAACTGATAGACACATACCCCAAGCGACTTACAGCTGTAATCGCAGCAAAAGGTGGCGCAACAAAGTATTAACTTAAGGGGGCTGAATAATTTAGCACGCCCAATTTTTCAGTTATTTATTTGTTTAAAAAGTTTGAAATATCCCAAAAATTTCGTTCCACATCATGATTGTGTCCCACTTGTTGTTGATTCTTCACAAAAAATTACAGTTGACTTAAAAACAGTTTCTTCCCGCAGGCCATTCGGCTGCTCAACATGGAACACAGACACTGATCGCAAATCGTCTGTTGAGCACTAACACTCTCTGGTCACTTTATGCTCTCTACATCTGATGTAGCAGAATTCAAATGCACCTTTAAAAGCAATTTTCCATGCCAAATCCAGAATATTTACTACTTCTACTGTTGTACATTTTCCAGACCACTGCTCAGTACATAGCGTTTTATTATTATTATTACTATTGTCATTATTATTTAAAAATTCTTATATTGTTGTAATTCTGGTTTTTAAGCCCACTGCATAGAATCACGGTGCCATGTCAAAAGAATTTCTCTGCATAGGATGATGTATGTTATTCGATGCATATGATAAATAAACAACTTTGACTTTGACTGACTTTGAGATTCATTTATGTTTAAAGCCTGAAATGTGGTGAAAGGTCGAAAATTTCAAGGGGGCTGAATACTTTCGCAAGGCACTGTAACTGGTTAATTTTGGTTAAGTAAAGGTTATTCAGCACTATTAAACATTAATACATTTTTACTTAAGGTGTATATATTTACATATTTAAAATAAGGCAAAAAAGAGCATCAATAACTGGTTAGTTATGGTTAAGTAATGGTTATTCAGCACTATTAAGCATTTAACAAGTGTTACCGAAGGTGTACATGTTTTCAACTTTACAATAAGGCAAACAAAGAGCTGTTAGCTTTAAACATTTATTTATATTTTATCATATATGCTAAACTCTCTTTTTTAAGAGTCTACCAAAGTCCTATTTTACTGTTCACCTCACTTTTCTTTCTACGTATTCACCTCGGGACGCTATTATGGACGCAAGGAGCTTCCGCCTCGAAAAGGAGTTTCTACCCCGGGACGCTATTGGACAAAAGGGGAGTCTCTCAACTACTACAACCAGTTGAAAGCTAAGTAGCATGTCGTATTGCATATGCTGTTCTCTCCTTCTTGCTAAGATAGCTAAGTTAGAGGCTCGGCTTCAGATGCAGTTGCCAGAACAGGAATATTGCAGTGCAGATAACAATAAGAAAGCGTCTGAGCCACCAGGCAGTGTTGGTAGTAGTAGCTATTTTAACTCCCCTGCACTGTCATTGCAGCTGGACAATTTTCTCATGGTTGCTGTTAAAAGGCGTTGTCAGCCTTCTCAGCTGGTGTCGAATTCTAAACCACCGACAGGCACTTTTAACCGGTTTTCCCCACTTGACTTTGACTCAGGGCCTGAGTCGTCTATTTTGTGGATTGAGCGGCAGACGCATCTAAGCACAACCAATGACAAAATGAAAAGCTTAGAAATCGGTTATTCCATTACCCGTAATATTAGACTGAAGAATCAGCCAGCGATTATACAGTGTTTAACTGGGGCCAGGGCTATTGACGTAAAGGGTAATCTGAGGTTGGTGCTAGAGAAATCAAAAATGGGCAAGGCTAGAGAGTATAGAGATATTGTTATTCACGTTGGCACCAACGATGTTAGGATGAAACAGTCAGAGGTTACTAAGCAGAACATAGCTTCCGCATGTAAATTAGCAAGAAAGATGTGTCGGCATCGAGTAAATGTCTCTGGCCCCCTCCCAGTTAGGGGTAGTGACGAGATCTACAGCAGACTCTCACAATGCAATCGCTGGCTGAAGATGGTGTTCTGCCCATCAAAGGAGAATTTGTAGATAAGTGGCCCTCTTTTTGGGAATCTCACAGATAAAGTCAAGCCTAACCTGCTGAAGAGTGACAGACCCCATACTAGCTGGAGCGGTGCTCTTCTTTTATCTAGCAACATAGACAGCAGTCCAATAGCCTCAGCATGAAATAGGGTGCAGGTAGGCTGCATGCTATTAGCCAGTCTGATAGCTTAGAGGAGTCCACTGCTAGCATAGCCAGTGAAGTGAGTTCAATTTTCCTCATTGAGACTGTGACTGTACCTCGATCCAGGTAGAGTAAGGCTAAACAAGGTGGTGTTCACTGTAGTAATCTTACTATAATAAAGCCCTCCACTATTTCTGTCTTCAATAAAAAAACATTACAATTACAAAAAAGACACTAACCTAAAAATGTAACTACTAAATGTACAATCCCTTACCTCAAAGGCAATCATAGTCAATGAACTAATTACAGATAATAAACTTGATTTGATTGGCCTGTGTGAAACCTGATGAATTTATTGCTTTTAAAGGTGCATTTGAATTCTGCTACAGAATTCCTGATGAATTTATTGCCCTTAATGAGGTCTCTCCTCCTGGTTACACTGGTAACCAGAAATGGAAAGTAACGAAGTACAAATACTTTGTTACTGTACTTAAGTAGATTTTTCTGATATTTTTACTTTACTATTTATTTTTGTGCCAACTTTTTACTTTTACTCGGTACTTTCTACTCCTTACATTTTACAAAATTGTCTCTTTTCTTTAGTTTCAAATAATTTCAGTGAAGTTACCTTTAATATTTCTCTCGTCATCAATACCGAATTCAATCTAATTGGATGGAAATATACGTTGCATTTGACGCACCACTACAAGACGACTCGACAGATTAGGTGGCATTCATTCGCGGCAAATCATTGCGACTTGATCGCGGTAACGTTAGCATAGTATTATGTACAGTGACATGATTGAAAATGAAGAAAATGGAGATCCCAGAGATTCGACAAGCAGCAAGGCATTCCCAATCATCCTTCGCCTTATCTGAGGGATATCTTTGACATAGTAGTCATGAAGAATGTCTCCTGGCGAATGTGCTGCAAATTTGAGGTATAAATTTGAACACTTTGCAGTCTCTCTCTTCCTGCCCATCCCAGACACACACACACACGTTTTTTCACTCACTCACTGTCCTACACGCAATAACATTATGACACGTTCAACATCACAAAAGGTGTGTACCGATATATTTGTTCTATACAAAATATACATTATGACACGTTACACTGTACACCAGTGGTCCTCAAACCCTTCCATGGAGGGCCTATTGTATGCAGGTTTTTGCTTTTACCTTTACAAGCCTGATGGAGTAGCTCACTAATTGGTTAGGATCCCCCCTCACCTGGCAGTCTATGTCCTAATTATGCTCTAATTGAAGGGAAAGACTAAAAACCAGCATACACTAGGCCCTTTATGGAAGGGTTTGAGGACCACTGCTATACACTAAACCCAAGTTTTTTAAGAGGTTCAGGACAAATCCATGCACATCTACAGATTTGAGGGCATACATCACTTGCCATTTTTCTTTTGCTGGATGTCTATTTGCAATTTAATTAAAAAAAATGTAATGCAATCCACATTGAATTTGTATTTCTCCAACTTTTATAGTACTTCAATTGTAAAAATTGTGATCCTGACATTGCATTTATTATTATTAACACTCCATGTTTAAAGATTTACTAGATGTCATTTCTAATACACTGCTGCCATCCCTTAGTTTTAACTCTAAAAGTATGGGGAACTTGAGCCAGAGGTGGCACCACAGGTCCAAAAGTGGTGGGGCAAAATGTATGACATATCGGGGCCTTTCTTGCAGAACAGTCTGAAGTTTCCCTGAACTTGAAGGTAAACATATGTGTCCTAATGGTATGCTTTGTTGATGAAAGATAGCTGTTATCACTCACATACATTCAAATAACTTAGTCAACATTTATCCAAATAGACTATACATGTAACAATAATATTTACAGTACATGCCTCCTCGAATGGCATCTGTTCTATAGATTAGATTTTTTTTTCTCTATGGATCATGTGAATTAAAAAAATATAGAAACTACTACTAACCGTAGTTAAAATTCTGAATCACAAAAGCCAAAAACAACATCTGCAAAAAACAACACTGTAGTATAAAACAACAGAGCAGATAATGTAGAAAACTGATTTTAGCTCTATATGGTAAGCAGCACACTTAAAAAGAAACCAACATAGAAAGACAAAGCCATGATTAGAGTGTCGATTTCCAAATGCAACGTAACAGGGAGGAGAGTAAACATAGAATGCTCCTATAGCTTAGTTCCATATAAATGCACAGGTAATTCGTTGTTTTGTCGTTAGTGAAAAACAATATTGACCTTGTAGTTGAAAAAGGAGCATCATATGAAATAATACCAAAATAAAAATGCGGAAAAGTCACGTGAGGTCTCGCATGGGTAGTATTTTCCGTTGTTACAATGTTTCACTTGAGAGTTTACGTCAGCTAAGTTTAGCTTATTTAGACTGAAAGATGAATTGTATAAAACCTTTCTTTTTATTGAACGTGTTCTCAATGCTTGTGTTCATGTGTACAGCCCCTGGTGATACTTAGAGCAAACTTTTATGTTGTGTCAAGCCTTCTTAGTGAATTTAAAAAAGCAATTTTTATTCTATCATAGTAGTGCCCCTGTCACTCCGAATCAAAAGACGATTTGACCGAAACCTAAAATACGTAAAATCTTAAGTGGCTTTTCCGTCCTTATTATGCTTTTAAACAAAAGTTTGACTCTGTAACACCCAGCCCAGGGACGGCTGGCGTTTATGAACTATCTTGAACTGAGAAATGGACTCCTGTGTATGTTTGGTTATTTCATGTGTATATTGTTGTGTTTTGTTTTCCCTTGATTTTATTCAGTGTAGTGTATGGTGTTTTAGTTCCTCCATTATTGTTGTGTCATGCCCGTTTAATTGTTGTCACGCCTCTCTCTCTAGTGTGGGCTGTCATTTGTTAGGTTTAGGTTAGGAAAGTCGGGTAACTTCTGGATCGGTTAGATTAATGATTATGTACAGTTGTGTGTGATTAGGTAATTAGCATTTGTTATATAAACAGCCCATACTAGAGAGAGGGCGTTGGGCATTGTGTTCTCTTTGAACCTGTTACAAGAGTGATCCTCTTCAAGTGTGCCTTAAGTTTCGTTATGTTTCATGTGTCAAGAAGTTATCTGCGATTACATTGTGTGTGTTAATGTTCTGTTAATGGTATTAAAGAGAAGGCGTGCTGGTAGTAATTAGGGGTGGCACCGTTCACAAAACCCACGGTTCGGTTCGTATCACAGTTTTTGGTTCTGTACGGTTCTTGTTGTTTTTTCTTTTAATCTTAACACTCCAGAAATATACCCCAGCATATGATATATAGCCTAATTATCCACAATTTAGGATACAGTATTAAAAGATAGTTATATCATGTAATCAAGCACAAACGGAATTTGAAGTATTATAGAATAACAAGTAAAATAACTTGCATTTATCAAACTTCCAACTTAGCTTGTACAAAAATCGTGTAGCTCGTACAAAAATACACGTGACGTGACATTGCAGCACTCCACACTCCACTGTTGAGGAGCAATCGGCTCCGGTCGCGGCATCTCAAAATTTGATAAAAATCTTTTAAACTGACCTTTGTCGATCTGAAATTAAGACAGATTCAGCAATTGCATGTGTTACGCACTGCCTCCCCAGGAGGGGAGTGGGATGCCACACCGCGTTGCCCAAACGGTCAGAGACAGGAGTATGAGGTCCTAGGTGCGAGCAAGGACACAGAGACAGTAGATTACCGTTTAAACAAGGGCTTTATTTTGCCACGGTAATAAATAATAAAGTTGGGAGGAGAGGCTGAGCTAACCCAAATCAAAGAACTGATATAAAAGGTCCAACACACTAACCTGCACTAAACCTAACACATACAGTTCTAAACTAATCTGGCACATGATCAAGGTGCCCTAACCAAAATACATAGAGTGGGCGCTCAGATCTAACCTAGTGTGTTTAACAGATGAGTATCCCTACGGGTGGTGTAAGCCCAAGGGCGTCTTTCCTGACACCTCCCCAAAGTGCCTCCTCTCCTCCTCTGGGAACACAAAGAGAACACGAAGTTAATACAGGATACACCAAACAGAAATGCTAAGCACTACACACTAGATTAGACACACTAACACTCTTGCACACTAATAGGCCTACCACTCAAACTAACACCAAACACAGCTCTTACACTAACCACAATTACTAACAACAACACTCCCAACTCTCACTACACACACTGCCAACAAACCTGATACCAAACCAAAGGCAGCCCAAAACTGAGAGGACCTTCACAAGGCAACCTCACACACCAACAGAGAGAGACAGAGTGAAGAAACAGGGGCACAGATATACAGTGGAAGGGCATGATGGGATAGCTGTTAATTGATGAAACCAGGTGTATGGGATAACGGAGGGGAGGAGTCATTGATAAGTGATGAATGGAGGGACTGATGAGGAAATCGGCACCACCTGTGGGGAAACATACGGACAGAGCAGAACAAACACACAGAAACACAGCAGAACATTGCACCCAAACAGCACAATAACCCAAGGTAAACCCTTTTATGCTATTGCTATACTGGGGGACGTAACAACTGGGGGACGTAACAGCATGGCCCATTTCTCACTTAAAATGTTTTCATAAAAATATTTGGGTGAATTATTTTTGTATAATATGAGATCGTAGTCAGAACGCCATTAGACTCTGTTTTGAAATTTGGGAGCAGCCAGCTGCCAGACCCACATAACGCGTTCATCCATTCAGCTGCCATGTGTTGCTTTGTCATGCTCATCTCGCTAGTCGTTTCTGGTGTTTTAACATAGGTGTTGAAAGTTTTCATAATGGCAGTAAGTGGTTTGAGCACATTAGCAGTGTACAGACAAACCGTGCGACGCACACACACAATGAACCGAGACAAGCTAACCGAATGGTTCGGATAGTTTTTCATGAATCGTGCCACCCCTAGTAGTAACCTTATGTAGTACGTCGCCCGTGCCGCTTCAAGAGCACATTGCAGCTTTAGTTTGGGTGCTGCTTTTGTTTATGCCTTGTTAATTGTTCTGACATATTAAACTATTATGGAATACAACCATCATCTTGTATTCGGGTCTCCCTCTCTCATCTACCACTCTCAACGTGACAGACTCTGGTACATAAAAAAGACTGTAGGTTGGATTTTGGTGAGAGTTATGCTTTAAGGAGTTTGTAATACCTTGTTTTTTCCCCAAAAGAAATTGCCTTATGGTTTTGGACTCAACAGACCCATGGCTACAACATTGATGATTGAAATTCAACATCCTGGGTCATTAATTTTTGTTTTATTAAATATTTATCCCAAAAAACTAAAGTGTGTATACATATTTCGTTTTTTTGTGTACAAGCATGTAAACCATGATGAATAAGGCTTTTCAATGCATATCGTCAAGTCCCCCAGGGCTCCTGGACCAGGGTGCAAAGTTCGGCGGCCATACCAACAAGTGAACATCAAAATGCTGCTCCCATTTCTTACTATATTTCCCAATGTTTTTAAAATCCCATTTATTTTTCACTTCCAAAAAGTGTTGGTGTTGTGCAGGATGATGTGCTACATCATTGCAGAGTTGTCATTTTGTAATTTTTACTTCCTACCAGGCGCGGTTCTAGTGGGGGTTCACACACATTCACTTCTACCTTTCAAAACAATAGCGCTCGTAATTCATGAAAATAATAATTGTTAATAATTTGCATAGATAGTTGGTGGGTCTATGTTCATGTATTGCTAAAATTTGTCTGTTATTGGACGCTAGCGAATGTTTTTAAAATGTATCATGTTTTCACGAGACACTGACCATATATTAAATCATATTCTGTGTACAACATATTCGTTACTATTTTTAATGAAACGTTGTAATTGAAAACATGTAAATGTTTGTTTTTGCAATTAATTCACAATGGTTATTGCAATGAATTAAAACCAGCACTATTATTCTGAATGGACAAATCAGAGTTCGTGTTGCCAAAATAATATAGTGTTGCCAAGCGACCGTGAGTGCCCCCCCCCGCTAGAACCGCGCCTGCTTCCTACTTCCTGTCTGTAATGTGTTTAGGAAAAAAGGTGACTGTCTAAAAAACACGACTGACTTTGAGGCACCATAGCTCTGGCTGCGTTTAACTGACAGGAATGAGCTACCACGCGTTATTTGTGTGTAATTCTCCTCTTTCCAACGGTATCAAGCTTTAGTTGCTAGCATATAGGGTTTGTGTATAGTAATTGCATTTGACGCTCGAGCGTCGAAATCACTTGAAGGGTTAAAAGTGGTGGGGCGGCGCCACACCACTTTGAAAAGTACTGGGGCAAATGCCAGCTCGCCACACATCTGCCGGCGGCTCTGACTTGAGCACACACATATTTGAGCACACACACAGGCATGCTGACAGGAATCCCCAGGCCCGGGACACAACTCCACATTTAGGGCCGCTCGGTAAAAGAAATATGACTGTGCAAAAACTAAATTTGGGACCTCCTCAGGACTGGGCCTGGGACAACAATCCCAGTTGCCCCACCCTGTCAGTGTACCTGCAGACACACATACATGTAGATTCCTTCAAATGTTAAGGGGAAGTGTTTAATTAATAATCACAATTTCAATAATAACTTGCTACTCAGTCAGAATCTTATTAACCTGGAGTCCCAGTCGCTGTCACAATAATCATATATGTGATGTTGTAGGCCTGTTGGCAGACATCTAGTTAAAATGTAGGCAATGGCACATAAGATACTTTTTTACATGTCCATGGAAGTTTCTCAGCTTGCACTCTAGTAATAATTGTGTGGTCCAGGTAGCTTTGCAAAAACAATCGTTGTCATTCGCAGGGCTACATTTACTTTTATACTTTAAGTAAATTGCCATGCCTGTACTTTGTTACTTTTACTTGAGTAATGAAGTTAAATCAGTACTTGCTATGCCTAGTAAATATGATGGCTCCCCAGGATCGTGTAAGGTTTTTTTAATGCAAAGCGCTATGTATATTCAACATCATTCTTCCCAGTTTACTGACGATCAACAAAAGGTGGACTTCGGGGCGCAGATGGCTCAGTGGGTAGGGAGTCAGACTTGTAGTCAGAAGGTTGCCAGTTCTATTCCCGACCGAGCCAAATGTCGTTGTGTCCTTGGGCAAGACACTTTACCCTAATTGCTCCCAGGTCGTTGCTGTAAATAAGAAATAGTCAACTTACCTCGTTAAATAAACGTTAAATTAAAAAAAAAAAAATTAAATTACATTTCTTTGTTAACCGGGAGAGCTTTAGAATGGGCTACGGCCTTATGGTCAGCGCATAGTCCTGAGGTGATATCAGAACAGACATTTACTAACCTGTTCAGAGAAGTGTTTGATCACCCAGTTATGGGGGGTAATGTGGGGGACTCGCTCTGTGATTTGAAACAAGGGAAACATACTGCTGCGGAATACGCCCTAGACTTTCGAACCTTAGCAGCAGGAAGTGGATGGAGCGAAACAGCCCTTCTTACGATTTATCGAAGAGGTTTAAACACCGATTTGCAAACAGAGTTGGCATGCAGGGGTTAACCCCATGCAGGGGTTAACAGAATTAACCCAGTATATATCCATATCCTGTTCAGGAGTAAAAGGCATACTAAAAACCCCTCTATGAGAACTACACAGGTTTTGGAGAACCACTACCGGAGGCCATCCGAAGAGGAGCCCTTACAGATGGGAAGGTCTCTTCTTACAGACGCGGAAAGGCTCTGTTTCTATTGCGGAGAAGGAAGCCACTACAGAAGTCACTGCCCCAAATGTCCTAAGCGTGCCCGTAGGGGTGTCTCGACTTCCCACGTACAGGTAGGTTTGATAAATCCTATTCAGGTGTCAAATAAGCAACTCAATTTACCTGTAACACTACTATGCAAGAACGGCAGAGTTGAGATAAAGGGATTAATAGATTCAGGGGCAGCAGGCAATTTTTTGGATTGTGATACAGCTCAGCAGTTGGGCATCCAGTTACTCAAACTATCTTCTTCACTAAAGATTAATGCCTTGGACGGGCAACCGTTGGGTTCAGGGTATGTCACTCACATGACTGAGCCAGTGAAACTGCAAGTGGGGTTATTACATACCGAGGAAATTCAGTTCCTGATACTATCATCGACACGTGAGCCCCTAGTGTTAGGTTTTCCTTGGTTAAGCTTGCGTAACCCAGACTTCTCCTGGAGAAGCGGAGAATTAACAGCCTGGAGTGATTATTGTAAAGGTAACTGTTTAAAACTTCCCTGCAGAGCCACGTCAGTGGAAGAATGTAACCCGACCGGACCCACGTATGTGCCCTCTGAATATGATGAATTTGCTCAAGTGTTCTCCAAGGAACAGGCCACCCACCTGCCACCGCACCGACCCTGGGATTGCTCCATCGAGTTGATGCCAGCAGCCAGTTTTCCTAAAGGTAGGATCTACCCATTGTCCCTTCCGGAAAAGGAAGCATTAAATGCCCACATCAAGGAATCTTTAAATCAAGGGTTTATCAGACCGTCCAACTCCCCAGTCGCTTGTAGTTTCTTCTTCATTAACAAGAAGGATGGTGGACTCTGTCCATGTATTGATTATAGGCCTTTAAACGAAGTCACAGTCAAACATAGTAATCCCTTTCCATTGCTCCCTGCTACTTTGGAACAAATTTGACAGGCCGCTATATATACCAATCTGGACTTACGGAGTGCCTACAATTTGGTTAGGATTAAAGAAGGCGACGAATGGAAAACCGCCTTTATCACGCATCAAGGACATTACGAATATATGGTCATGCCGTACAGACTCACGAATGCTCCAATCTTTTATGAATGACATCTTTCGGGACATGCTGGAGGTGTTTGTAGTCATTAACAAAGATGACATCCTCATTTACTCACAGTCACTGGCTGAACATATTCAGCATGTGAAGAGGGTTATGCGCTGTTTACAGGAGAACAATTTATTCATAAAGGCAGAGAAAAGTGAATTCCATGTAACAACAGTGTCTGTCTTGAGATTCGTACTAACGCCGGGGGGGTGAGAATGGACCGTAATAATATTAAAGCTGTACAGGATTGGCCACAACCACACACAGTAAAGGACCTCCAAAGATTCTTAGGCTTTGCCAACTTTTATCGGAAGTTCGTACGTAACTTTAGCAGCATAGCTGCCCCGCTACACGCCTTGACCAGTCATAAGGGGTCTAAACTACCTTGGAACACAGGGGCTACCAGAGCCTTTCAAACCTGGAAGGATAAGTTTACGTCAGCATCTGTATTAAGTCATCCTGATTTGGAACTACAGTTTATTGTGGAAGTTGATGCGTCTGAAGTAGGTGTGGGGGCAGTGCTATCGCAAAGACAAGGAAAGACCGCTAAATTGCGCCTATGTGCATATTTTTCCCGCAAAATGATGCCCTCAGAACAAAATTATGACGTGGGGAATAGAGAATTACTGGCAATCAAACTAGCCCTCGAAGAATGGAGACATTGGCTGGAGGGTGCCAAACACCCATTTGTGGTTTTAACTGATCATAGGAATCTGGAGTATGTAAGGACCGCTAAGAGATTGACCGCCCACCAAGCCAGATGGTCACTGTTCTTTAACCGATTCAGGATTTCAGTTTCTACAAGGACAGAATATTGAAAAATATATGTCTACCATTGATAAAGCCAGTCTTTTCCTCTGAGACGACACCTGGACTAAAAAATTATTTAATCAGCCACAAATTGTGCAAGTTCTCCCACTTAAAAAGATGAGAGGGGCCTGTAATATTCATCATAGGTACACTTCAACCTTGAGAGACAAAACGAGAAAAGAAAATCCAGAAAATCACATTGTAGGAGTTTTAATGAATTTATTGGTAAATTCCATGGTAAAACAAGTATTTGGTCACGTACAAACAAGCAAGATTTCTGGCTCTCACAGACCTGTAACTTCTTCTTTAAGAGGCTCCTCTGTCCTCCACTCATTACCTGTATTAATGGCACCTGTTTGAACTTGTTATCAGTATAAAAGACACCTGTCCACAAACTCAAACAGTCACAATCCAATCTCCACTATGGCCAAGACCAAAGAGCTGTCAAAGGACACCAGAAACAAAATTGTAGGCTGAATCTGCAATAGGTAAGAAGCTTGGTGTGAAGAAATCAACTTTGGGAGCAATTATAAGAAAATGGAAGACATACAAGACCACTGACAATCTCCCTCCGGGGCTCCACACAAGATCTCACGTCGTGGGTTCAAAATGATCACAAGTGAGCATCACGGTGAGCAAAAATCCCAGAACCACATGGGGGGACCTAGTGAATAACCTAAGAGAGCTGGGATCCAAGTAACAAAGGCTACCATCACTACGCCGCCAGGGACTCAAATCCTGCAGTGCCAGATGTGTCCCCCTGCTTAAGCCAGTACATGTCCAGGCCCATCTGAGGTTTGCTAGAGAGCATTTGGATGATCCAGAAGAGGATTGGGAGAATGTCATATGGTCAGATGAAAACAAAATTGAACTTTTTGACAAAAACTCAACTCGTCGTGTTTGGAAAAGTAAGAACGCTGAGTTGCATCCAAAGAACACCATACCTACTGTGATGCATGGGGGTGGAAACATCATGCTTTGGGCCTGTTTTTCTGCAAAGGGACCAGGACCACTTATTCCTGTAAGAGAAAGAATGAATGGGGCCATGTATTGTGAGATTTTGAGTGAAAACCTCCTCCCATCAGCAAGGGCATTACAGATGGAACGTGGCTGGGACCTTTAGAATGACAATGATCCCAAACACACTGCCCGGGCAACAAAGGAGTGGCTTCGTAAGAAGCATTTCAAGGTCCTGGAGTGGCCTAGCCAGTCACCAGATATCAACACCATAGAAAATCTTTGGAGGGAGTTGAAAGTTTGTGTTCCCCAGCGACAGCCCCAAAACATAACTGCTCTAGAGGAGATCTGCATGGAGGAATGGGCCAAAATTCCAGCAACAGTGTGTGAAAACATTGTTTGACCTCTGTCATTGCCAACAAAGGGTATATAACAAAGTATTGAGATTATGAAGGTGTCATTAATCCCCTTAGGATCAGAAACAATGCTATTAGACGAGTCTGTACTTTGTGGAATCAGACGGGTGGCACCACAATGATTTAGCTGGTGCGCCAACAGACGGCTCGCCCTGTCACATTCTTCATAGTATGTAGCCTGTGAACGTAACAGTTTCTGAATCCTAGGTCTGAATCTTAGATCTCCTGTAATGATCAGTCGTTTGTGTTTAGTGGTGGGATTTTCACCAACAACCTATTGGCAAAATCCACATCAAAATTTGGAGCGTAAACATTGATCAGTACTACAGGGGTATGCTAAATAGAGCCCCAAAACAATAACATACCTACTGTACCATTACTGTCTGTAATAAAATTAGTAGCTGAAAAATGTATTTGCTAACCGGAATTGCAACCCCTCTGGCTTTGGAATTGAAGTGGGAGTGGAAAACCTGACTGAACCTAGAATTTTGTAACCTCATAATTTGAATTGTTAGCCATAAAAAATAAATAGGGTAATCATTCTCCAGAGAATGGACAAATACAGTATTTTAGTTTCAATAGCCATCTAGGGCAAATATAAACAACAAAAACTAAGGCAAAACACATTGAACAGACAGAGAAAGGATAAAAAAAAAAGAAAACAGACATAGAGAAACATACACAGACCCCCACCCCCCCACACATCAAAAAGGGCTGAATATGTGGAAAGTAAATAAATAAATAAATGTATATAAATATCTAAGCCTGGAACTAAATAATAGCATGACAATATATTGGACAACATTTTAAATAGACATTATGATGCATTCAACCAGATATCATAAGTAACATGGTGTGATAGTGCCCTCTTGTGGAGGATGAGCCACCAAGATTAGTAAAACCATAGACCGTATATATTACCGGACATAGCATGTGTGACGTCACCCATTGGTTTGTGGAGATCTGATTTGAGTCATCGAATTTGCAGATGACTCAAATCAGCTTGAATAAAAAGTGCCCAGTGGGCCTTATCTTTGCCCAACCCTGGTTTATACACTTAAAGACAAGACGTCATTTGTACGACAGTTAATCTGTATATAGTGTTTACAAAGGCAGAGGGTAAATTGTGACATTTTGAGTATCTCCATTAATGGAATATATATTAGTCTTCCTTTCAAACTCAGAGAGACAAGGAATATGAGATTGTTGTGGGATGGACAAAATAAACTGAATACCAGTTTTCAGAGTAGGGCAGTTTTGGAGTTAGAACACAGACACCCACAACTGTACCTTTTAACAGCTTCACTCTCCGGTATATTTTTCTCACTGGCATTAAGCAGCTGGCTGATGGTTGTAACTGCTGCTTCTGCGATTGCCTGCAACATAGAGCCAGAGAATATCCAAATCAATGAAAAATCTTCACATGAATATTCAAATTCAAAGGTCATTAATTGTTTTCAAGTGCATTATTTTTTTTACGTTATACCTCTGTGTCATTAGACTGAAGCAGTATGTTAGTGATCTCAGCTGCTGTGTTAATGCTGTCAGCTGATAGCTGCTCTGGTTTGGAGGTCAGAATCTGAGTACTGGCAGCTAATTCCAGCAAATCAGCTGAACCACTGGATATCTGAATTAAGAAAAATAATACATTAGCCCAAATGCAGAGTGAGATGATTTCCAATTTCTAAGATGGGGCATTAAAATGATGAGATGTCATTGACCAAAAAGAAGAATTGAAAACCTAATCATATAATTATTAGAATGCAATGAGCTCATGTACTTACATTTCCCTTAATCTCATTAAGGGTCAAATCACACTTTAGAGTTTTAAGACTACCAAACTTGGGAGATCCAGTGAAGTTTAAACATATTGCTGAGGCTTTTGATAACCCCGCTGCAATAGAGGAATAAAAATAAACACATACTCAATATATTTGTGACCTTATACACACATTTGTAACAGATTAATACTTTGTTGAATGAATGTCATTAAGTCAATAAAAGTACCATTAGTTGTAGTTGATTCACAGGTCTCTGTTGAATAACTAAACCATCCAATTGCTGTTTTTTGGAAGGTGTAACCTTCAATGCGGGTGGAATTGCAGAAATTCCCTATAAAATAAAATTGATATCACTATTGATGAGGTCTATGATTGAAAACACAGACTGAATGTAAAGTATGTGGTTAGTGTAGTTGTGTGATGTACACTAAAGAAGAATGATGTTGATTTTTTGCATGGTAATTTAAGTTCCATAATATATGAGGTTACAGTAGAGTGATAATGTTTTACAACATTTACTCAAGCAGAAATATCATAAGTTGCTCACAAGGTGTCACTCAGAACAGGAGCAATGTGACAAGGTATTTGTGTCATCTACAATTTAACCCTCTGCCTCAGGCAGCACAGTGCTAAATTGCCCTGCTCATAGCACCCCCGCCGGGCATAGCCGCTAATGCTGTGACCAGGATCCAAACCCTGACCATTGTGATGCAGTTGTGTTGTGAGGCAGTGACTTAAACCCCTTAAAACATTATTGTGAGGCAGTGACTTAAACCCCTTAAAACATTATTGTGAGGCAGTGACTTAAACCCCTTAAAACATTATTGTGAGGCAGTGACTTAAATCCCTTAAAACATTATTATGAGGCAGTGACTTAAACCCCTTAAAACATTATTGTGAGGCAGTGACTTAAACCCCTTAAAACATTATTGTGAGGCAGTGACTTAAACCCCTTAAAACATTATTGTGAGGCAGTGACTTAAACCCCTTAAAACATTAATGCCCCAATACTTACAGAGCGCACTGTAAATGTTGTTAAACACTATAATTCCACTACTACTGCTGATATATTATGGACATTATATAAAAATAAATAATTCCACTTATTGACACCTTAATGGTTAATGCAGGGTAGTAGTGTTGTGTAGGCTATAATGTAAAGGTGTGAACTAACCATTAGAACAGGTCTTTCCAGTCCATTCATCAGGACAGATACAGACTCCATTCTGAAGCTCACCACCATTGACACACACCAGAGGAGGGATTGTGATGGGGGAGGTGGTGTAGAGAACAGTGGTAGTTGAAGTGAGAGGGGTAGTAGTTGTTGTACGGGTAAAATAAGTAGTTAGAGGGGTAGTAGTAGTTGTACGGGTAGAAGAAGTAGTTGGAGGGGTAGTAGTATTTGTACGGGTAGAAGAAGTAGTTGGAAGGGTAGTAGTAATTGGAGTGTTAGTATGAGCCATAGTAGAAGAAGTAGTAGATGTTGCAGAGGCAGTAATAGTTAGAGGGGCAGCAGTAGTAATTTTTCGAGGAGTAGTAGAAGTAGTTTGAGGGGAAATAGTAGTACCATCTGGGGGGTTAGTAGTAGTTTCATATTCAGGGTAAGTAGGAGTACCTTCTGGGGGGTTAGTAGTAGTTTCATTTGGAGGGTACGTAATAGTACCATCTGGAAGGTAAGTAGTAGTTTCATATTCAGGGTAAGTAGTATTACCTTCAGGGAGGTAAGTAGTAGTTTCATTGTCAAAGTAAGTAGTAGTACCATCTGGGGAGTTAGTAGTAGTTTCATATTCAGGGTAAGTAGGAGTACCTTCTGGGGGGTTAGTAGTAGTTTCCTTTGGAGGGTAAGTAATAGTACCATCTGAGGGGTAAGTAGTAGTTTCATATTCAGGGTAAGCAGTAGTACCTTCTGGGGGGTAAGTAGTAGTTTCATATTCAGGGTAAGTAGTAGTACCTTCTGGGGGGTTAGTAGTAGTTTCATGTGGAGGGTAAGTAGTAGTAGTACCTTCTGGGGGGCTAGTAGTAGTTTCATTTGGAGGGTACGTAATAGTACCATCTAAAAGGTAAGTAGTAGTTTCATATTCAGGGTAAGTAGTATTACCTTCAGGGAGGTAAGTAGTAGTTTCATTTTCAAAGTAAGTAGTAGTACCATCTGGGGAGTTAGTAGTAGTTTCATTTTCAGGGTAAGTAGTAGTACCTTCTGGGGGGCTACTATTTGTTTCATTTGGAGGGTATGTAATAGTACCATCTGGGGGGTAAGTAGTAGTTTCATATTCAGGGTAATTAGTAGTACCATCTGGGGGGCTATTAGTAGTTTCATTTGGAGGGTAAGTAATAGTACCATCTGAGGGGTAAGTAGTAGTTTCATATTCAGGGTAAGCAGTAGTACCTTCTGGGAGGATAGTAGTAGTTTCAATTTCAGGGTAAGTAGTAGTACCTTCTGAGGAGTAAGTAGTAGTTTCATTTTCAGGGTAAGTAGTAGTACCATTTGGAGGATAAGTCTCAGCTGAAAGCTCAGTAGTAGCAGAGTTAGCAAAAGTTGTCAGGTCAGATTTGAAATTGGCAGTGCCAGTTGCAGTTG
The DNA here is from genome assembly GCA_016801145.1 of Umbra pygmaea. Lineage (NCBI taxonomy): Eukaryota > Metazoa > Chordata > Actinopteri > Esociformes > Umbridae > Umbra > Umbra pygmaea. The sequence continues at coordinate 7,891 of JACXGM010010146.1, read as the reverse complement.
GAATTTCAGTTTGTAGTGTAGTTAATGGAGAATTAGAGTTTGTTAGAACAGCAGTGAAAACCATATTTGTAGTGGCTGCCATAGAGGGTGTGCTTTCAGTGATTAAAGAGGACCCTGTGATGGGAGATGAGTCTACTGACGGGAAGGAAAAGCTTTCATTAATGACAGGGGAAGTAGTAGTGAAGATAGTCGTTGCATAATTAGTAGTCAGACTTGAATTCAGTTCAATGGTGATTGGAATGCCAGAGGTTGTGGTGAGACCCACCTGCAGCCAAGACACTGTAGAAGAGTCACGCAAATACATTATTATAAACGACCAATGGTGTTTGTTTCCAGTATTATGCAGATGTTTACAACTAGAGTTTACAAGAGAAAGTCACTATCACTGCCTATAAAGAATTTATATTAAGTAACAGCTGCTATAAACCTTATCTGTGACCAGGCTGACAGTACTGTTTGGATTGTGACAGGATTTCTTGAATATTTGTGGTGAGATGCCTTTTGCCACAGCATAGCCTAGTACTCAGAGCAACCAAAAGGTTGATATATTAAATCTTCATGCTGACAAGGTAAAACTTATGTAAATTTGTCCTTGAACAAGACTGTTAACCCTAATTGCTCCACACTGTAAAAAAAACACAGAAAAAAACGAGCAAATGCATGGCAGCACTGGGTGCCAAACGTTTGCCATTAATGAAAATAATGGTAAAACCCCATGACCTGAAGTAACATGTCACAGCAACATGAAAAAAGAACATTGACTATACAGTGCTATCAAATGTTCAAAATGCAATCTGAAATAACATATTTTGTCTGTATAATTGCAAATACATAGACCATTAAATGTAATGGCATTATTTGACATTATTTGACGTAACATGTTTAAACTCTTATTCAATAAAACATGTTTTAAATGTAAATGTAAAAACATGGTGTAGCAGTTGTTTAACTAAACATGATTTGAATGTAGATATTGCAACGTCCAGCCCAGGGTGGGCTGTGATCTGAACTTTATATCTTTTGAGTTGCTCTCCTGTGTGTGTCCTGTCTCTTGCTTGCTTCCTCATGTGTTGTGTTTTGGTTCCCCCTTGTGTCCCTTCTATGCATTGCATGTGTTATGCATTGCATGTGTTTAGGTGACATCATTGTTATTAGGTTGCCAAGTTTTTTGTGTTAGTCCTCATTTGTTTTAGTATTTACCCCGTCATTCCTCCTTATCCCTGTTGATCAATGTTTACTGTAACCTGTTCCCTGTTGCGTGTTCCTGTGGTGTTGCTATGCTCTCGGTATTTTACACTTTGGTATTGTATACTTTCGGTTTATCCCCTTGAGGCAGTATTTGTTTTACTCACTTGCGTTTTAAATAAATATCATTGGATTTATTGGCATTCCTTCGTGCCTGTCTCATTCCTATCGTAACACTCAAGGGACTCGTGACAGATATAAATGACATGTTGACACCATTACTTCATAAAGCATGTTTTGACTGTAAACTGAAATCATGTCTGAATCATTATTTAACAGAGTTTGACTGTAAATTGAAATAACGTGTTGACAGTTATTTGAAAAAATGAACTGTGATGGACCATAATTCTGAAAGGCATGTACACCATTTTGATTTTGAATATGGCTTACAGATCATTTTATATGTAGTTCATGAAATGTATGTTATATGTCACACAAAAAGTCATTAGAGAAAATAATTTGTATTTTTCCCTCTTTATTTTCTTCTGTTACAGTAGTGTCCATTGTAAATAACAACAATATTAAAAACTTTAAACAGTGCTACAGTACCATAATCTGAACATTACTTATATGCTTAAAATAAAACACTGACAATTGAAATTAATTTCATCATTGCATCTTCCACAAACTACACTTCGAACAGAATAATGGTCTCGAATTCAATCTCCATGTTGATGCCTTCAAAAAATAAGAGAAAATGGTTAGATATCATACATCACATATCTATATTCATTATCATGTCTGATCATGTTACTCTTTTTAGATGTTCTTGCGTTTCTTACATAAAAAAATATTATTTTTTACAATAAATATCTAATACACTTACAAATTTTATGATGGTCAACTTACTTACTTCAGAAAGTTTAGTGATTTGACCTCACCCACTGACAAGGCCAAGGGTGCACTGCAAGAGCAGAAACAACGTAAATACAGTAACACTTGTTGATTACAATTTTATATTTGATATTACATGCCAGCATATTTACCCAGTATGATTACCTCACAATGTTGCAGGAAATTTCCCCTCTTGCTTTCTATGGTAGACATTTTTCTGCACGTTTCTGCACTGTTTTGACCTTTCTTGTTAAGTCCCGACTTCACGCTGTCACGGTTCCCCATGTTGCGGTGTAGAGAGAGGCAGGCGCGAAGGAGATGCAATTAAACATAGTTTAATAGAAATAACACTTAGAAAACAAACACTGCCACGAGGGGCTAAACTGAAGATACTCCAATACTAGTTACCAAGAACACGCAGCAGGAACACGTATCATGGAACAAATGAATGACCAAGATAAGGAGGAAACACAAGGGCTCAATACTAAATCAAAAAAGGGACAATGACAAACACCTGGGCATGGAATAAATGAGACAGGGATCTATTGGTTAACTGAAACATGTGACAAGACATGGGAGTGAGGGGCGGGAACATAACCCACACAAAACACACCGGACAGAAGCTTCAATACAAAACAAGGCAATGCACATAAGGGACACCAGTGGGAACCAAAACACAACAAAGCACATATGGGAGCAAACTAGAGACACTGAAACACATAGGGCAGTAACTCAAATAGTACATGAACACAGGAGACAACTAACCTAACTAAAAAGGGAAGTCCATATCTCTGCCCATCCAGGGCTGGACGTTACAGAATCCCCCCTCAAAAGCCCACCACACCAGGCCGCTGAAGGCTGTGGCAAGTCGGCCGTCTTGGGGCGGTCGACCATCTTGGGAAGGGGGGCCCTAACCCTATGACAGGGAGCCCTAGAATGGGGGCTAACACCCTGTAGCGAAGGGTTGGGGGAAACACGAGCCCTAGGGGCAACTACTTGAGCCCTAGCGGCAACTACAGAAGCCCTAGGGGCAACTAGGGGGGACCTAGGGGCAACTAGGGGGGACCTAGGGGCAGGTACTGAAGGCCTAGGGGCAAGAACTGGGGCCCTAGGGGCAAGAACTGGAGCCCTAGGGGCAAGAACTGGAGCCCTAGGGGCAATAACTGGAGCCCTAGGGGCAATAACTGGAGCCCTAGCGGCAACTACGGAAGCCCTAGGGGTAAATAGGGGGGACCTAGGGGCAACTAGGGGGGACCTAGGGGCAGGTACTGAAGGCCTAGTGGCAAGAACTGGGGCCCTAGGGGCAAGAATTGGAGCCCTAGGGGCAATAACTGGAGCCCTAGGGGCAATAACTGGAGCCCTAGGGGCAATAACTGGAGCCCTAGCGGCAACTACTTGAGCCCTAGCGGCAACTACGGAAGCCCTAGGGGCAACTAGGGGGGACCTAGGGGCAACTAGGGGGGACCTAGGGGCAGGTACTGAAGGCCTAGGGGCAAGAACTGGGGCCCTAGGGGCAAGAACTGGAGCCCTAGGGGCAATAACTGGAGCCCCAGGGGCAATAACTGGAGCCCCAGGGGCAATAACTGGAGCCCTAGGGGCAATAACTGGAGCCCTAGGGGCAATAACTGGAGCCCTAGGGGCAATAACTGGAGCCCTAGGGGCAATAACTGGAGCCCTAGGGGTACTAGCCTGAGAGCTAGGTGAACAACCAGCCTGGAAGCTGGAGAGAGAACTAGCCTGAGTGCTAGGGGAACAGCCGGCCTGGGAGCCAGAAGAAAGAACTAGCCTGTGAGCTAGAGAAGCTAGGAAATATGCTGGCCTGAGAGCCAGGGAATGAGCTAGCTGGAGAACCAGGGAGGCTAGCCTTGAAGCTAGTCTGGTATCTGAAGGAGCTAGCCTGTATGCTAGAGGACCTAGCCTGGGCTCTGGAGCTACCGGGGAATTGGGAAACCCTACCGGAAGGAATTGTGACCATTCGGGGCTGTAGTCGAGTCAGCTGAGGTGGTGTCCGCCGATTAGCCCTACGTGCCCATTCGGGAGGAATTTCCCATTCCTCTACCTCATCGTCGTCCCCGAAGACATATTCCTCCTCTGAACTGTCTTCCCCTCCATAGAGGTGCTTGACGGCATCCCACTCGGCGACCCTCAAAACACACCCGAGGTACAACGCTGCAGTAGCGTCCTCCGCCAGTTCCTCTGCAAAATGGTCCTCCTCCATGTCGCTGAGCCCCTGATCGGAGCTATCCACGTCCCACATGAACCTGCTCCATCGGCTGCTTTCCCGTCACTCCGTAGTCAGAGTGACTACAAGCAGCCAGCACCCCTCAAAAGAACATCCACCGACAGAGAGGGTAAAGCTCTCCTCGGGTCCGTAGATAATCCTTCGCTGCCTCTTGTCATTAAGGTCGGTCAATCTGTCACGGTTCCCCATGTTGCGGTGTAGAGAGAGGCAGGCGCGAAGGAGATGCAATCAAACATTGTTTAATAGAAATAATACTTAGAAAACAAACACTGCCACGAAGGGCTAAACTGAAGATACTCCAATACTAGTTACCAAGAACACGCAGCAGGAACACGTAACATGGAACAAATAAATTACAAAGACAAGGAGGAAACACAAGGACTAAATACTAAAATCAAACAAAGGACAATGACAAACACCTTGGCATGGAATTAACGAGATAGGGATATATTGGTTAACTGAAACATGTGACAAGACATTGGAGTGAGGGGCGGGAACATAACCCACACAACACACACCGGACAGAAACCTCAATACAAAACAAGGCAATGCACATAAGGGACACCAGGGGGAACCAAAACACAACAAAGCATATGTGGGAGCAAACTAGAGACACTTAAAACACACAGGGCAGTAACTCAAATAGTACATGAACACAGGAGACAACTAACCTAACCAAAAAGGGAAGTCCATATCTCAGCCCATCCAGGGCTGGACGTTACACATGCACGCAATTGGTCAAACTGCTTCTCAATCATTGCCCTCTGCCCAACGAAAAGGCATTTATTTTCAATAAAAATGTAGTAGAAATAAAGTGTCCAATGCACATTTAATTAAACACTTTATACTATTATTGCATCCTGTTAATGTACACAATTACTGAGATGCAAACAGAATCTGCCAAAATATAGAATGTAGCATCTAATTACTATTTACACTTATTGAAAACTATCGCAACATTTCCCCTGTGGAAAATGTGTGGTCTACTACTAGCTGTGATCTTACTCACTAAGAGTTTTACCAGAGTGGGATTTACAATAGAATCTCTGAATTCACGTGTGTGTAATACACATTGTACAACTATGAAATAGGACTAATATCAACACCTACCCCTTAATATCGTATGCTGTATTGCACAGAACTTGTGAAAAATAAATTCTCACCGCCTCAACAGCACACTTTTTTCATACTCTGAACATGCACACTGGATTCAACTTGTCAAAACGAATTAGCTTTAATTATGTTTATGATTTGTTTTTAAAGTGTAAAGGGGCAATGCCTACTTCACAGATTTGGCAGTGAATATTGCAACTCATTAAAAATTTTAAAAAATATAGATTTCGACTGTAAACTATTAGGTTCAACTATAGCTCACAAACCCTGAACCCTATGTGCTTCAGGAAGACTTTTCGCCATAAACATTTTTGCAAAATTACTGTTTACTGTGTGGTTTTCTAAATATTAAATATGTTCTTGAAAGCTTGATAACCTCTATAATCAGGAATGTATTTGACATGTGTATGGAAAAAATGAATGCCAATTCTACATTCTAAACCACAATCTTGGAAAGAGAGCACAGAGCATTGGACACCTATAGGCCTATCAATCAGATAATGATTTAACATCATTCATCTTACTTTGTTTTTTCAGCTTAAGAACAGTTGTAGGATAGGCCAAATATCTCTTTACAGACCTGACTTATTTCACATTGCCAAGTATAAACTATGTGCTTGATAATCTGAGTAAAAGTGCAGCCTCTGTAATGTTGATTGACAACTCTTCAAATATGAATGCATTTATTATAGCAGAACAATTTGACTTGACTCAAATGTCACATAGAACCATATTCCAACTAATATAATGGGCTGCTCTTGTGTTTTGCTCCCCACAAGTCAACACCCTAGTTCCACACATTGTGCTCCTGGCAAATAAAGAGGTAACATTGAATTGACATAGGTAAATAATTTGTTCAAAGTTATCTGTAATTTTAATCTTAAATTACTACCTGAAATAAATAAATAAATAACATAAATACACTATTGACTATAAGTTCATATTTTACTAAGCCTACAGTTTAGTTAAATAGGACAACCCTTTAAACAGGATAAGGAAATTTATTTAATCAAGTTAGCCCTGGTGAGTTTTATTGTCCAATAAATGCGGCAGCAGTTACGGTATTCTTGTAGAGGATCTAGAGAAATGGTCCAGTAAATGAAAGATGGCAGAATTCCTGAGCCACCAAGTTGAAACATATGATAGTGGTAATTACTTACTTAACCCTCTTTTTATAGTCACTCTGGAAAGCTGTCTGCTTAATGACTAAACTGTAATTAATGCCATGTAATGTTTTGTCTGCATCTGTTTGTTTTTACCAGGTTACCAGATCGAAAATGTTTCCCCATAATTGTACTAGCCTGTCAACCATGGTTAAAATTATAAATAATAATGTTCAAATAAAAAATGCCTTTGCATCTCTCAGAATATTCAGCAAACAGACAAAACATAAATTGTAATACAAATTAACATTATACAAATTGTAACAAAACTGTAAAATACATGAACTGATGTTGAAACACATTAAGTCAGCAATTTGTAATAATAAGTTGTAAATGCATGTTTTGATCTGAGCAAATCTCAATCATACAATGTAACAGAATATAATGAACAAATAATAATGAACAAATAAAGTGTCTGACCTGTGGTAAATATTGCAGTAATCCATAGCTGTGTCATCTCTGCAGGTAGCCATGAACTGTAAGCAGACTACACCTCAGTAGAGCATCTGAATGTTATTATGCGGTGCTTACTAACACATGACACAGAGTCAAGTGAAGTCAAAGTACCAGTTAATGTTTTACACTGGAAATTAAGAAGGAAGTACAGTAGACTGATTCCAATACAAACCAAATGAAAACATACCAGTAATTATTATTAAATACAGTAGTAATGTAAGAATTAATAAGATGAAAAGAAACCTGTTAATTAGGTAGGGCAATTAATATGCCGTGGTGGCAGAGCAGTAGTAAAGAAGCAGTAACACTGGGGCATAACTTTCCAAATGATAATGTACAAATACATACTTGGGAGGAAGCAAAGACACTGGGACATAAAGTGTCTTATTTTGGAAACCCTTAGAAAAAAATATATAAGTATTATTTAAATAGTAATAAGTATACTTCTATGTTAGCTTTCATCCACTTTTTTCATACTGTAGTATATATGTAATACATTTAAAATACCATTTTAGGTCGTTTTCACACCTATAGTTCAGTGGACTTGATGCGATTTAGGGGTGAAGTTGCAACATTGTTGCATTTTTCAGTTGATTCGGTTTGCTTTCAAACTGCACTTTGTCAAATGCACCAAACACTGTAAACATACACTGTTAGACTTTTTGTTGTATTTAAGTGGTAAATTACTGGCAGCGATCTGGTGTTGTTTACTGACAAAACAACCAGAGTAGATATGTACTCTAGATCTATTCTGGATCTGGTGTTGTTTACTGACAAAACAACCAGAGTAGATATGTACTCTAGATCTATTCTGGATCTGGTGTTGTTTACTGACAAA
>JACXGM010010145.1:5429-17957 GCA_016801145.1 Umbra pygmaea | reverse complement strand
GTTGTTTCAGAGTGGGTGATGCTCTGGAGATTAATGATCTTAGGTAACATGGGGTTTAGCCTAGTAAGGTCTTGAAAATGAGATGGTAACAGTGAGTTTGGTGCCTGGTATGTAACGACAGCCACCCAACTAGTGCATAGAGGTTGCAGTGATGGGTGTTATATGGAGCATCTACCGGTACATGTAATTTTCAAAGAGAGAGTTTGAGGCAGATCTATAAATGACATCTCCGAAGTCTAGTATTGGAAGGATGGTCATTTTCACTAGGGCAAGTTTTGCAGGGATAGTGAAGGTCTTACATTTAATTTTGGAGTGGAGCTTGTTTATGTAGGTCAATCACAAGGAGATTGTGGAGTCTAACCAGACCCCTAGGTATTTGTAGTTGTCTAAAAATTATAATTCAGACCTGTCTAGAGTGGTGATGGTGTTGGGCAGGCAGAGATTGTGATTGGTTGAAGAGCAAACATTTTGTTTTACTAGAATTTAAAAGCCAGTGTAGGCCTCGGAAGGAGTGTTGTAAGTCATTGAAGCTCTATTGGAGGTTTCTTACCACAGTGTCCAACGTCGGGCCAGATGTGTAGAGAATGTTGTCGTCTGCATAGAGATGGATCTGAGAGTCACCTGCAGCCAGAGCGACATCATTGATGTATACAAAAAAAGAGTCGGCCCGAGAATGGAACCCTGAGCCACCCCCGTGGAGATAGCCAGAGGTCTGGACAACAGACCCTACGACTTAACACACTGACATCTATCTGAGAAATAATTTGTGAACCAGGCATGGCAGTTGTTTGAAAAACCCAGGCTCTTTAATCTACCAATGAGGGTGTTGTTGTTGACAGCGTCGAAGGTCTTGGCAAGGTCAAGGAAGACTGCTGCAAAGTATTGTCATTGATCAATGGCCATTATGATGTCATTTAGAACCTTGAGTGTGGCTGAGGTGCACCCACAACTGGCTCTGAAACAAGATTGCATATTTGAGAGGCTGTGGTAGGATTCAACATGATAATCTGTTTATTGACCAGGCTTTCGAAGACCTTAGAGAGGTAGGGCATGATGGAGATAGGTCTGTAGCAGTTTGGGTCTAAAGTGTCCCCCCCTTTGAATATGGGGATTACAGCAGCAGCCTTACAGTCTTTAGGGATCTCAAATGTAGCAAAAGAGAGGTTGAAAAGGCTAGTAATGGGGGTAGCAATGATTACTGCAGACAGTTTTAGAAAGAAATGGTCCAGATTGTCTACTCTATCTAATTAGTAGTGGTCAAGATTTTGATGCTTCCTCACAACGTCATCTGACTGGATTTGGGCAAAGGAGCAATGTTTAGGGCTTTGGCAAGATGCTAAGGTGGGTACAGGGCTGTTGGTTGGGGTGGGAGTGGCCAGATGGAAAGCATGGCCCGCCATAGCAAAATGTTTATTAAAATTCTCAACAATAGTAGATTTATCGGTGGTGACAGTGTTTTCTAACCTTAGAGCCATGGGCAGCTGGGTGGAGGTGTTCTTGTTCTCTATGGCCTTTACTGTATCCCAGAACTTTTTAGAGTTAATACTACAGGAAGCAAATTTCAGTTTGAAAAACCTAGCTTTAGCATTCCTAACTGCATGCGTATACCGGTTCCTGGTTTCCTTGAAGAGTTGCAGTTTGCAGGGATTGTTTGAGGCTAAAGCAGTACGCCACAGAATATGTTTGTGCTAGCTGAGGGCGGCTAGTTATGGGGTTTACCATGGGCTATATCTACTTTTAGTTTACTTTTTGAATGGGGCATGTTCATTTAGGATGGCAAGGACAAAAAAAAAGGACCAGGCGTCCTCTACTGTTGGGATAAGGTCAATATCCTTCCAGGATGCCTGGGCCAGATCAATTAAAGTGGCCTGTTCCCAGAAATGTTTTAGGGTACGTTTAACAGTAATGAGGGGAGACCTTTTGACTGCTGACCCGTTACGGTTGCAGGCAATGAGGCAGGGATCACTGAGGTCCTGGCTGAAGAAAACATGGATGTATTTAGAGGACATTTTAGTTAGTGCAGTATCTATGAGGGTGCTTTTATTTGCATATTTGAGGTTGTATCTGGTAGGTTCATTGATAATTTGTGTTAGTTTAAGAGCATCATGTTTGGATAATAAGTTGGTTGAGGCATTAAGCATGTCCCAGTTTAAATCACCTAACAGTAAGAATTCAGAATGTGGGGAGCAATCGGTTCACATAGGGTGTCTAGGTCACAACAGGGAGCTGAAGGGGGTCTATAACAGGCAGCTACATTGAAAGACCTTTCTAGAAAAGTGGATTTTTAAAAGTAATAGCTCAAACTGTTTTGGCACAGATCTGGATAGGATAACGGAGCATTGTACTCTCTATACAATAAAGTGTGAATCTGCTTCCTTTAGTAGTTCTGTCTTGACAGTAAATATTTTAATTTGGGATGGATATTTCAGAATTTTTGGTGGACTTCCTGAGCTAGCATTCAGACATGGCTCAGGGTTGGCTGAATGTGCAAGAGCAGTGAATAGATCAATTTTAGGAAGTAGGCTTTTGATGTTAACATGCATGAACCCTAGGTTTTTACAGTTACAGAAGTCATGATAACCACTGAGTTCATAATAAATGGGCTATTCATCTGTCCAAGTGATTCTCCCTAAAACACTACACTTCCTGTTTATTTCCCAGGGCCCTCTTGGAGTTCCCGGAGTGATTGGTTTTCCTGGAGAATTTGGACAAAAGGTGAACTGATGGAGAAATGCATGCTGGGTATCAGGATGTCCTGATTAGTATGGCTGATATGTGTAATTCAAACTTTGCCAACTTCTTCTGCTAAAACATGATGTAATTATTATAATGGCACATTTATTACACTGTAATTCATTTATTTTGACTGTCCTTTTAATATTTTATTAAATATATTGTGTCTCAGGGCGAGAGAGGAGATCGTGGTGTGAGGGGACCCCCAGGTAGAGTCGGAGCCGGGGTAAGACATGTGCTTTAACCATCACATGAAGTGCTATAAGCTCAATCACATGCCATTTCTCTATTTCTCTATAAATTCCCCTTAGTGTGTGGAGTTGTTTATTAGTTGTAAATGCCATGGCCTTTTTGGGTTTCGTGTGGGTGGGCAGATATGTAATTATTGTTGAGAACTTTGACAGATAAAATAAGGAAGCTAAGAAATGTATTGGTAAAGTCCCCTGATGAAGGTTATGTTTCAGTCTCAGATTAAAAATAAAAGCAATAAACATAATTTAATTTATGTCAAGACTACAAGTCACAATCTGGTCACAATTTTCAAAGATGAGAGATCTGACATTTTAAGGTTCCACAACTGAAGTGAAACTTTTTCCAAAATAAAGATGTTTGTATACTAAATAGGTTAATGGATTTACAGCAGTCAACTCTGTATGTGTATGTTGTGTGTATGGAGTTAGATTGGTCAACTGTATGTGTGTGTGTTTACACAGTATTCCTGTTTTTGTGTGTTACAGGGCCTTCAAGGCGAGAGAGGAAATGCAGGAGTTCCAGGAAAGCCCGGTCCAAAGGGTCTCCCGGGCCAGCCTGTGTGTACATGTCAAACCTCTAACACACATTATAATGTACCGGCAGCTGTCCTCACAGCCTGCTTATGAATACAGAATGTCATTGGTGACACAATGCTTTGTTTGTAGGGATCCAAAGGGGAGACCGGTTCTGACGGTTTCAAGGTAATCCTTTATTTACGTCCCTCATCAGTTTCAAATGAGAACGAGTTCTGTTTACATTTGGGTATTTCCTCTGTGGTGTACCACAGAAGCTGTAATAACATCATATCACATGTACTTTCTCAGGGTGGCCCTGGACGACCTGGAGTGAAGGGAGCGAAAGGGGATAAGGTAATCAAATGACGGTGTGTGAACAACGTCATATGAGCACTTCCTCTTTCCATTTATGTTGTTGGACTTTTTCTTCCTCTCACTTTACATGTTTCTCTTCTTCTTTCCAAACAGGGAAGCGGCGGTGCTCGTGGTGACAAAGGACAGGTTTGTATCCTCCAAATTACTCTTTTTACTTAGTATTTCTTTTTTAAGTATTCAATTACATATTTTGGTTCCCCTTCTCCCCTCCTCTCTGACTGGCAGCAAGGGGATAGAGGTCGCATTGGGCCTGATGGAATTGTTGGACGGGTGGGACCCCATGGCATCCCGGGCTCCAGGGGAGAGCCAGGTCCCAGTGGTGACCTCGGAGTCAAAGGTGGCATGGGCCCCAAAGGAGTGCCAGGTGCCGCTGTGCGTATCAGGAGCCAGCTTCAATGTCTCTGGAGGGAACTCCGCTTCATTTTACATTGACACATACAGTTGTGAAATATTGTCCATTTTGGAAAAATATGACTGATTGTGCAGAAAACCTTTCTTTTATTTAGGGATATTGATTAGGTAAATAGAGTTATTACATGATTGTGGGTGCCCTTTTTAAATCATAATGATAACAAATCACCCAAGTGGCCCTGATCAAAAGTTTACATACCCTTGAATGATTGGCCTGATAATATAAGTTGACACAGACAGGTTTAAATCGCTTACTGAGTGTACGTTTCCATACCTGTGGCTTTGATTGTAATTAGTGTTTGTGTATTAATCCGCAACGAGTACCGTAGCTCTTGAGAGACCCCTGCAAATTTCATCCATGCCTGATCTGACTTTGCTGGATACTGAGGCATGGGGAAAGCAAAATAACTGTCAAAGGACCTGTGAGAAAAGATAGTTTAGTACATAACATCAGTTAGACCAATGAAGATTTGGTTTACAACAGCAAAAATTGCCAGGAACATTAGTCAGGATGCAAAGAAAAGCCCACATTAAACTTCAGCTGAAATACAGGCTTCTCTGCAAAAAAGTGGTGTTGCTGTTTCAAATGCACAAAAAAGAGGTACTTGAACAAAAATTGGCTGCATGGACGAGTTGCCAGAAAAAAAGATTTTACTGTGCCAATGGTACAAAACAGCCCCTAGACAAGCCTCCAAATTGATGGTCCAAAGTCATTTGGAGTGATGAGTCCAAAATGTAACTCTATGTTCACAACCATAAATGCTACATTTGGAGAGTCAGCAAGGCCTATGATGAAAAGTACACCATCCCTACTTGGAAGCATGGAGGTGGATCTCTGATGCTGTGTGGGGAAGTGGGTGGGGAGTGAGCTTCAGCAGCATTTAGTACAATTTAGTAAAAATTGATGGCAAGATGAATGCAGTATGTTATCAGAAAATATTAGAGGACAACTTGGATTCATCAGCCCGGAAGCAGATCACTCGTGTTTTGCCTGATCACTCGCGTTTTTCTTAAAGAATGGCACACATCTTTCAAATTCTGCCAGGGTATGTAAACTGATGAGCAGGACTGTATCTAGATGTTTTCCTGACTGGTTAATGGACTTGTTAAGTACTTGCTTGGTCGATTGATTGATTGATTGATTGCTTGGTTTGTTGACTCCAGGGCCCTGGGCTAACAGATGAACAGGTGCTACAGTTGTGTAGGGGAGTGGTGACTGCACAGATCTCTCAGTACGCGGCCTCCATCCGAGCAAAGTGTTCTCAGGGGTGCCCCGTTAACAACCGCACACTCATTGGGCCACCTGGAACCACGGGACCAACTGGAGAATCAGGCAAACCTGTGAGCCACACACCAAAATATATCAACCCTGTTTATTAATACAACTACTGCTAATACTACTACTACCATCAGTACAACTACTACTATTTATCACAACAACTACCAGTACCACTGCTACTAACACCAAATACAATGACCACTACTACTCTACAACTAGTACTACTCCTACTCCCATCACAATTACTACTAAAACTGGTGCTGCTACTTATACTACTACTACCATAAATACTACTACTAGTACTACCATAACTAGTACTAATACCATAACAAATACTACTACTACCACTACCATAACTACTACTACTAATACTACTACTATTACTACTACTACTACTACTACTACTACTACTACCACTAAAGTAGTTCCTGTAACTATTTGGTCAGAAAGCGGCTTATGTGACAATAAAAGTACCTTTACCTTGACTGCCTTGGGAATGATCTTTAGAGGGAAGAGTGCTCCCTACCGGCCCTCCAACACCACTTTCAGCAGCACTGGTCTCCCATCCAGGGACTAACCAGGCCTGACCCTGCTTAGCTTTAGAAGCAAACCAGCAGTGCAATACAGGGCTCTATGCTGCTACTTCTACTACTACTACTACCACCACTAGTACTACTTCTGCTACTATCAATATTACAGTTACAACTACCACCAACATGCTACATCTCCCATGACAACCACTACTGCTAGTATTTCATAAGTAGTGCGTCTTTCCCATGCCCAATGCTCCTGATTAAATTACACATTTTGTCCCAATGACCTTGATGATAAAATGTTTGACCTCTTGCTGGTTCAGGGTAAAGCAGGCAAAGCTGGAGCCAAAGGAGCCAGAGGTCTCCAGGGAGACCAGGGAGTAGAGGGGCAGAAAGGGGCAGAGGGTGAACGAGGTATGTCCTTCATGAGACCCAGGCACGAGGCTTGGCCAAGAGCTCATAACTAAGGATTATAATTGTCTGGATCTCTACTGTAGGCAACATTTTTAGTTTTCTGACAAGCTCTTTGTTTTTTCTCGAAAGGTACAAAGGGTGTGAAAGGAAAGAGGGGTGAGCCTGGTAAAGGTCTCCCAGGACATGACGGACACCAAGGCCTCAGAGGTAGGACACTGTTGTGAAACGCACAGATGCCTGTCTTGGACTCTAAGGTTGTCTGTCATAGCTTCAAGCTTGGCCTGAATCTCTCAGGGTAGGAGGCACTGCCACGAATGCCTTGGAGGAAAACTTGCAGCTTTCTTCAAAACTTCTGAATTAGCTTGAAGTTTTTGTGATTGGACAGGGCCATATATAGAATAGAATTTGATAATAATAAAACACATTTCAATATTATACTTTTTTTATGTTATTGAAAGTCAGTTTTGGCTTCAGTAGAAAGGGGATCATGTTTGGTTGATATTTAACATTAATAATACCAGTCTTCGTTTTCAAGATAATATAGATGTCAACTCAAAATTGCTTTGTTTTCTCCCACAGGGCTGCCAGGTCACCCAGCAGAGCCAAAGAATGGCATGGAGGGTCCAAGAGGGCCCCGCGGTTTCCCCGGAGCTGTGGGCCAGCCTGGCATGGCGGGCAATGCAGGAGTGCCTGGCTTCTGCGAGGCACGAGACTGCAGCATTCACGCGCCTGTTTTGCGCAAGGAACAGGGCTTGGTTAAAGGACCCCACAGCCTCAGCCCCAAGATCTAACCCTGACAAGGTGCATCAGGAAGAGGAAAGCGGTGGTCAACAGCCTCTTTCTGGAGGGGTGCTGAAAAGGTCCCAGTTGATTCTATTCACATCTCAGTCAACTCAGGAATGAAGGTTTACATTGAGTTTTGAAATAGAAAAGGACCTTTATATTCCTTTATTGACTGGTATTGAAATGGAATTCATCCTTGCACGTTCCATGGGGGCTCCTTGTGTTGGAAGGTTTTGCTGGGACACACTGGAACCCAATGACAGATGAAACCACACAAGACTACATGCCACGGAAGCCAATGAACTTCATTAACACATAATTGATTACTGTTTTTCTTTTGTTGGGCCAAAGCAATATGTTACCAAATTTGGGCAAAAACAAAAACATTTATATCTCCAAGGCAACTATAATTTAGTGGGCTTGAGAAACAGGTTAAAGGAAATAAGAATAATAATGATATGATCAACAGTGCTGTGGATACACTGAAAATAAAACAGGTTATGTACATAATTTTGTAAAGTATTGCAAGTGCATGTACTGTATGTTCTGAAAAATGACTGATTCAGATAAATGTTCTTACTTTTTCTTAAGACGAGTCCTCCCTTTTTGAGTCACCAGTTTCAGTCTAAACAAGTAGTCATTTTGAGTTTAATTGGGTTAATATAAAGACTAATAGTTTTAACCATTGTTTTAACAATTTAACCAACCATTTTCATCATTTTATGTTACCATTTACAGATGTTTACAGACAAGTTTACACTGATCAGTATAAATTCATAATAAATATTATACATTGAAATTGATTCATGGTAATTGGAATTTAAGTCTGAGTTGAGTCCGATTCATATAGTCTGGCCCATTAATGACCAGGTCAAGAGTTACTTGCTGAACTCTTGAGTCTCTGTAATCAAGTTCTGGTCCATATGCTCAAGTCTGTCACTGGGCCCGTATTTAACTGTTACACTACGAGGGCTGGGGTCTGCTGGTTTTCTGTTCTACCTCATTATTTGCACTCACCTGATGTTCTACCTCATTATTTGCACTCACCTGGTGTAGCAGGTCTAAATATGTCCTTTAGTAAAGGGTTGCAATGGAAAAAATGAATTGGAACTGGCTTCATGGGCCCAATTTCAATTGGGCTGCTGTTCTTTAACTCAAAATAATATAATTTACCAGGTGAAACAGGGAGTAATAAAAATAAAAGGTATGCTTTCGTGTTCCTCAAGGTTCTGTTTTGGGACCGCTATTTTTCTCGCTATATATGTTGCCTCTTGTTGATGTCATCTGGAAACACAATGATCATTTTCACTGCTATTCTGATGACACACAGCTGTACATTTCAATGGAAAAGGGTGAAGCCCCAAAATTGCATACCCTGGAAGCCTGTGTTGTAGACATAAAGAACTGGATGACAGAAAATGATGTACTTCTAAACTTGGGAAAAACAGAAATGCTAGTTTTAGGTCCCAAGAAACAAAAATATCTGCTGTTGAATCTGGCAATGAACATAAATGGTATAACAGTTATATTAGAATTTCTTTTAAAAAGACCTTGGTTGTACACTGGACCCAGATTTCTTTTTTGACAAACATGTAAAACATATCTCAAGAGCATTTTTTTCCATCTCGGGAACATTGCGAAAACTCAAAAACTTCTGTCAAGAAATGATGCAGAAAATGTAATCCATGCTTTTGTGACCTCAAGTTTTTATTATTGTAATGCTCTTTTGTCTGGCTACCCAGACAATACGCTTTTTTTAGTGCTTGACACAACCAGAATTCTGACTAGAACCGCAAAATGTTTACATATTATCTAAATTCTAGTCTCTACACTGCCTGCCCATTAAGGCTTGGGCTTAGTTCAGAGTTTTACTTTTAACCTACTAATCACTAGATGGATCTACTAATGATGTTTGATGAATCTTCTAATCACTAGATGGATATCCACTACTTATCTGTCTGATTTTATGCTGCCATACGTGCCTACAGTTGTGGTGAAAGGTTTTGAGAATGAAACACATACTCATTTTCACAAAGTCTGCTGGCTCAGTGTTGATGATGGCAATTTGCATATACCCCTGAATGTCATGAAGAGTGATCAGATGAATTCCAATGAAGTGCAAAGTCCCTCTTTGCCATGAAAATGAACTTTATCCCCCAAAAAAACATTTCCACTACATTTCAGACCTGCCACAAGAGGACCAGCTGCCATCATGTCAACAGGTGAGAGTGTTGATGAGGACAAGGCTGGAGATCACTCTGTCATGCTGATTGAGTTGGAATAACAGACTTGAACTTTAAAAGAAGGGTGGTGCTTGAAATCATTGTTCTTTCTTTGTCAACCATGGTAGGCAAGGATCCTGCTGCTAGTAAGATTGCACCTAAATCAACCATTTATCGGATTATCAAGAAATTCAAGGAAAGTGGTTAAATTGTTTTGAAGAAGATGCCAGGTCGCCCAAGAAAGTCCAGCAAGCACCAGGACTGTCTCCTAAAGTTGATTCAGCTGCAGGAGTTGGTTACCACCAATGCAGAACTTGCTCAGGAATGACAGCAGGCAGGTGCGAGTGCATCTGCATGCACAGTGAGGATAAGACATTTGGAGGAAGGCCTGGTGTCAAGAAGGGCAGCAAAGAAGCCAAATCACTCCAGGAAAAACATCAGGGACAGACTGATATTCAGAAAAGGTTACAGGGATTGGACTGCTAAGAACTGGGGTAAAGTCATTTTCCCCTTTCTGATAGTTTGGGCCATCTGGGAAACACTTTGTCTGGAGAAGACAAGGTGAGCGCTACCATCAGTCCTGTGTCATGCCAACAGTAAAGCATCCTGAGACCATTCATGTGTGGGGTTGCATCTCAGCCAAGGGAGTGGGGTCACTCATAATTTTGCCTTAGAACACAGCCATGAATAAAGACGACACCGAGAGCAACCATCCAAGAACAGTTTGGTCATCAACAGAAGTAAAAATCTTTGTGAAAACCAATACTTGTGTTGTGTTATTCTCATGACTTGACAAGATGTAGGCCTTTTTACGGTTCCTAGAATTTGTAAACAAACTGTTGAGGAAGGGCTTTCTCATATAGAGCTACAATTATGTGAAATGATCTGCAAACCCATGTGAGAGATGCAGACTCTGTCTCAACATTTTCTGTAAGTCTATAATTAAGATATCTCTTTATTAAGTTCTATGATTTAATGTAGGGGGCTAAAAGTGTACAGCGGCAGTGTTTGATAAACCACAAATGCTGGCTTGCCTGATAGGCTCCCTTCTCTCCACTGGGATATCATCGCTCCAGGGCCAGTCACTGGCCTGCTGCGGTCTGTTGGTGTCCCTTTGGTGGTGTGGTCTTGGCAATGTGGGTGGGTCTGAATCATGCCTGTTTGCTAATACCCAATGATTTACTTTGTGCAGGACCACGTCTCCAGACCCTCCCGTCTCAGCCCCAGATGTTATGCTGCAATAGTTTATGTGCCGGGGGACTAGGGTCAAAGTCAAAGTTGTTTATTTATCATATGCATCGAATAACATACATCATCCTATGCAGAGAAATTTCTTTTGACATGGCGCGGCGATTCTATGCAGTGGGCTTATAAACATGCTGTCCTTTCTGTCCTTTCTCAGTCCCCACTTTACACACTGTAAATCCAAACAGTAAGCAGAACTAAAAAAAATGAGGAAACTGATTACCTCACAATTTTTGAGTTAATACAGTATAATTAACGGTCACTGTTTTGCCATCTGTTTAACCATCTGAAAATAATCGTAATGTTTTTTGGAGTCTCTCCTTGTTCATTTTGTTTGGAAATGTGTCAAAACGGTTAAACGATTGCAAAACAGTGACTGTTAATTATATGTACTCAAAAAATTTGAGGCAATCAGTTTCCTTAATTATTTTGAGTTCTGCTTACTGTTTGGATTTACAGTGCACTGTAAAAAATAAGGCCTACATCTACTCAATAAAATTAAAGCAACAGATTACAAGCAATTTAATTAATAAAATGTAACTTAAGTTTGTTATTTACCTAAAATGGTTAAAGGAAATAATTAATTAATATTTAATTAATGAAATTGCTTGTAATCTGTTGCCTTAATTTTATTGAGTAGATATGGTGTATCATTTTTACAGTGTAATTTAATTGATACACTGAAAAAAAGTCTGTTGAATTTACATTTTAAAAACCATTTACATCGGTTGCACATATTAATGATGTATATTAAATAGAAATGAATCATGTTAATCATCCTTCCTGTCTCCGTCCTGTGCCCACGTCACTGCTGTTAGTGTTTACGTTTCCGCCTGATGTCTCCAGCTGTACATCTCCAGAGCGTGTCTCCCAGTCCCTGCTCAAGATGACCAAATTGTGTTGATGCTACACAAAGACTGTGTCCACAGTCCACCCATTCCTATCTCCATTTATTGAACACTGATATAAAATGTGACCTTAATACAATGGGCTGTGTTCTTCAGATTCCCCACCCAGTATAGCCAGAAGAGGACTGGCCACCCCCTTATGTCCCTCTCTAGGTTTCTTTCTAGGTTCCACCTGCTAGGGATATTTTCCTAGCCACTGCATCACTTGTTTTTGCTTTCTCTTGTATTTTTTAGGCCAGGTACCTGTCAAAGTTCTTTGTGACAACTGCAGTTGTAAAAAGAGCTTTATAAAACACATTTGATTGATTGAGTACTGTCACTGAATGGTTTGCTATCCCTTTTCCTGTCTCTGTGCCACATCACCACTGGCTGTTGTAAACTTAACAGGGTTTCTCAGGAAAAAGAAGTGTCTGACCAGTGCATTTGAGAAGAAATGAAATACATGAGATGTGTCAGGTAAGATGACAAAATCAAAGCGTTTCTATAAGAAGAAACTAGACTGTTTTTGTAAACTGCTGTTAAACTGTCAATGCTATTGGTTTCATTGTCATAAAGCCACTCGTAGTGCCTAACCAAGCAAAGGGTTATGGGATGTAAGTCAGCTGTGTGATGTGTATGGTAGGAGGCGGGGCAAGACTGCCTGCTTTCTACCCTCCCATCTTCTACCTTACCCTCACCTGTCTTCTACACTCCCTTCTAACCTTCTGTCTTCTAAAACTCCCCTGAGCTCACCTGTCTTCTACACTCCCCTCGTTACACTCCCCTCAGCTCACCTGCCTTTTAGACTCCACTCGTTACACTCCCCTCAGCTCACCTGTCTTCTACACTCCCCTTGTTACACTCCCCTCAGCTCACCTG
>JACXGM010010144.1:0-26132 GCA_016801145.1 Umbra pygmaea | reverse complement strand
GAAACTTGGGTGACCTCTTCTGGTCTGGAAACTTGGATGACCTCTTCTGGTCTAGGAACTTGGCCTATCTTAGCTGGCCGTGGAGCGGAAACACCGGCCTCTTGTGGCCGTGGAGAGGCAACACTGGCCTCTTGTGGCCATGGAGAGGCAACTGCGGCCTCTTGTGGCCGAGGAGAGGCAACTGCGGCCTCTTGTGGCCGAGGAGAGGCAACTGCGGCCTCTTGTGGACGTGGAGCGGAAACACCGGCCTCTTGTGGCCGTGGAGCGGAAACTGTGACCGCTGGTGATCAGGGAACTTGGGCGAGTAGGGTCCTGCCAGGACATCGAGAGGCCCCAATGGCTTCCAAACAGGGCATTAGCTGAGGGGATCGGGTGAGCAGCTGCTTCACAAGAAAGATCTCAGCCTCTGTCTGGAGTGACCCATAACCGGCCCTCCATGTGAAGAACTGGCTAACCAAGTCTGGACGGGCACTGCTGGCTTGGCCTCATTGGTTCATCCACTCCCGATAGTCCCCATCCACTTCGGGGTTGTTCCTTAATTCATTGAAGATTAAATCCCTCTGGGAACTTAGGCCGGTGGCCATCTTGGAACTGGGGCTGGTAGCCATCTTAGAACTGGGGCTGGTAGCCGTAGTGGAACTGGGACTAGTAGCCTTCTTGGAACTGGGACTGGTAGCCATAGTGGAACTGGGACTAGTAGCCTTCTTGGAACCAGGACTAGTAGCCTTCTTGGAACCAGGACTAGTAGCCTTCTTGGAACTGGGGCTGGTAGCCATCTTTGGACTGGGACTGGGAGCCACCGTCTTGGAACAGGAACTGGGTGCCCTCTTAGCTTCAAAAGGGGCAGGTGTCTCAAAGACACGACGGGGAAGGATGTAGTCCCCATCCATAGCCTCCCTGACTAAAAAGTCCTCATAGGAGGCTTCGTAGAGGTCCCATAGAGGATCCTCCTGGGCCCAGCCACTGTAAAATGGCTCACTCCAAGCCATTTTTATATTTAGGCGAGGTATTCTGTAATGTTCACTCCTTTGACAATGAGAACACCCAAAAGTAGAAAAAAACAATAATGTTTATTCTCTCAAAGTAATGAGTAATCCAAGGCAGAAAAGAAGAACCAAATTATGCATGTATCAGGTCTAAATAACCATACAATGTATGGGCTAAGGTACATAGAATAATCCTAGGCAGAATCTCAACAATCAAAGGGGTCAGTCCAGAATAACAATCCAAGATATAGCAGGCAAAGGTACAAAGGTAAGTCCTAGGCAGAGTAATCCAAAATGTAAGCAGAGGTCAGACCGGAACAACAACATAGAAATAGAATGCTCAGTATATAAGGAAAACAGTACTTACAATACCTTGCGAAGAGGCTATGTGTGTGTGTGTCTTAAATACAACTGGGTGAGAGCAGGTGAATGGAATTTGGATGATTGAGTCCGGGTATGGGAATTGTAGTTCAGAGTAGCAATGACTAGGGAAGCTGTAGTCCACAGGAAGAAGAACTGGGGAATGGGAATTGTAGTTCTGAGTAATGTAGACTAGGGAAGTGGCAGTTTCCAGGGAAGGGGAACTGGGAAACGTTACACACTGTCCCGCTTAACCTGACAAGACTAGATTAACTGGAACAGGGGGTTTCAGGTAAACTGGGACAAAAATGGGGCTAAAATAGAGATACATTTCAACATTTAATAAATAATTATGCCCAATGAATTATTATTTTGACATGACTATTCATAAGAAAGAAGTGATATGTGAATGGAAATGTTTCTGTTTTTTAGTGCACAATTAGCATATTTAATGTAATTCAAGGAAGAACTATTGCCAGTCAGAATATACAAGGGGAGTTTGAACGTTCTGAAATTTCCTACTATACTTATTGCGGAGTGCCTGGACACAGCCCTTGGCCGGGGTATATTAGTAATATACTGTAGTGTGCAAAAGTTTAGGCACCGCTGACAATTTCCAGGATTTTTATTTATAAATATTGGGTTCTTGGATCAGCAATTTCATTTTGATCAATCAAATACACAGTGATATTCTGGTAGGGAAATGAGATTTATTGGATTAACAGAAAATATGCAATATGCATCAAAACGAAATAGACAGGTGCATACATTTTGTTGATTTGTATACCAGTAACTACCTAGCACTGATTAATTTGAACACACAATTGGTTTGGTGAGCTCATTAA
Organism: Umbra pygmaea; assembly: GCA_016801145.1. Lineage (NCBI taxonomy): Eukaryota > Metazoa > Chordata > Actinopteri > Esociformes > Umbridae > Umbra > Umbra pygmaea. The sequence continues at coordinate 23,941 of JACXGM010010144.1, read as the reverse complement.
GCCTTGAACCTCATAGACAGATGCATCCAATCATGGGAATGGGTATTTAAGGTGGCCAATTGCAAGTTGTTGTTCTCTTTGACTCTCCTCTGAAGAGTGGCAACATGAAGGCCTCAAAACAACACTCAAATGACCTGAAAACAAAGCTTGTTCAACATCATGGTTTAGGGCAGGGGTGTGCAATTATTTTAACTTGAGGTCCACATTGAGTTTTTGAAATCAAGTGAAGGGCCGCATACTATAGCTACAGTATACATGGAAAAAATAGGATATAAGAAATGTTATTAAATAACCCCCCTAAACACACACACACACACACACACAAACTATTGGCAGAACACACACTTCTACATAAACTCACTACCAAAACAAGTGTATTTGATTAGATTTCAAAGGTTTGAAACCATATCTCTGGCTGTGGTTCTCTTTTCAACGATACCAAGCTTTAGTTGCTAGCTAGTCTGGTTCGAGAAATCATCGGGTTTGATGCTCTAGAGTCTCATTAGACTTAGGAGGGTCTCGCAGGCCGAATGAAAGGACCCGGCGGGCCGTAGTTTGCCCACCCCTGGTTTAGGGGAAGGATACAAAAAGCTATTGCAGAGATTTAAGCTAGTAGTTTCCACTGTGAGGAACATAGTGAGGAAATGGAAGACCTCAGGCACAGTTATTTTTAAGGCCAGAAGTGGAAGGCCAACTAAAATATTGGAGAGGCAAAGGCGAGAACGGACATACAACATCATATTGCTGCAGATGGTGTCACTGTGCATCATTCAACAATTCAGCTCCATTTTGCACAAGGAGAAGCTGTACGGGAGAGTGAGGTGGAAGGAGCCTTTTCTGCACACATGCCACAAACAAGAGTTGCTTGAGGTATGCAAACTCACATTTGGATATTATCTGATGAAATAACTGAGTTATTTGGTCATAACAAGTGGTGTAATGCATGGCAGCAAAAGAACACAGCATTCCAAGACTTGCTACCCACAGTAAAATTTGGTGGAGGTTCCATCATGCTGTGGGGCTGTGTGGCTAGTGCCGGTACCTGGGAATCTTGTTGAAGTTGAAGTTGAGTTTGTCGCATGGATTCCACTCAATATCAGCAGATACTTCAATCACAAAGTTGAAGTTACACCAGGGCTGGATATTTTAACAAGACAATGACCGAAAACACTGCTCAAAATCTACCTCGGTATTTATGGAGAGGAACAAGTACAATGTTCTGTGGGGTGATTTGAATCGGGCTGTCAATGCTTGGCAACCATCAAACCTAACTGAACTGGAGATGTTTTGAAAGGAGGAATGGTCCAAAATACCTTCATCCAGATTCCAGACACCATTACAGGCTATAGGAAGCATCTAGAGGCTGTTATTTCTGCTAAATGAGGCTCAATTAAATATTGATGTGATATTTTTTTGGGGTGCCCAAAGGTATGCACCTGTCTAATTTCATTTTGATGCATATAGCACATTTTCTGTTCATCCAATAAACCTAATTTCACTACTAAATTATTACTGTGTCCTTCAGTTATTTGATAGTTCAAAATGAAATTGCTGATCCAAGCACCCATGCATTTATAAATAAAAATCATGAAATTATAAGGGGTGCCTAAAAATCTGCACACAACTGTATCACCAAGATGCAGGTGATATTTCTTTAAGACTGCTTGGCTTCCACAAAAATGTCAAAAATTGAATGGTCAAATAAGTACTATTGTGTTAAAGTTTTATTGACAAAATATGTGTTAGAACACGTTCATCTCGAAGACGAGTTAGATTCAGAATCAGCTACGTATAGCAGGTCGACTGACTTGATTTCCTTCTTATACATTACCATAGCGTCACAGTGCATTTCTCTGTTCAAGCTGGGCGTCCATGGACTTCAATGTGGCTGTGTTGAACTGTTTTTTTCAGTGCTTTAAACTAGATGGTTATTGGATAAATGCTGCGATAATGTCTTGCCCATGGATGAGCAGCGTCTCTGGCGGTGAATGGAGGAGTGGGCTGGCCTGGACTCTGGGCTTCTGCGTGATAATTGGAGGGTCTGTCGAAAGGCTGCATCTCCTTTTGATTGAAAGCGATTTTGTACTATACGAAGTTGCCAAAGCTATTCGAGCTCAGTCCCATTGCAGAGCAAGTGTAGTCAAAAGACAAACTGCTGCAACCTATTTCTTGGTATTTGCTTGGCGATATTGCTAGCCAATTTTCATCATACATTTCATACATTGATACACCACATTCCTTGTTTCAGTTGAACCTAATTCCCACATTTCCTCCCTCGAGTTTAATATTGTTTCGTTAGATCGTTCATTCATTCATTCATTCATTCATTCATTCATTCATTCATTCATTCATTCATTCATTCATTCATTCATTCATTCATTCATTCATTCATACAGTAGACTAGGCTAGTGTCGTAGGGGTGAACTAGCAAGCTAGCAAATTGCACACGATGGCAGACAATGCTATTATTGTTGACCTGATTTTGGTAAAGCCATTTGAAAGTCTTCCTTATGAGGACAAACTCATTAGAAATAGAATTAAACAGCAGAACAGATCAACACCTAACAGGTCTTTTCAGCTCCCGGTATGACAAAGTTAACTGGCTGAATGCACACTAAAAACTCCTGGGTCAAGAATAACTCATAAAGCCAACCCTACAACCCAGAGCATGGGTTACTCTTTCAAAAATAACCCAGAAACCCAAACAACCCAGGAATTGGGTCAAAATATTAGCCCTATAACCCAGAAAATGGTTAATCACTGAAAGAATAACCCGTAATTTTAACCCAACACAAATAACCCAGAAACTGGGTTGAAGAAATAACCCAGGAGTTTTTAGTGTGTAGTCAGTTCTGGGTTAAAGGTAGAAAAAGGAATATGTATTAGAATCTTTGTCAATCTACCTGCTCAGACATCACCACTCACAGAGTTAACGGTTCAGAAGAAAGGGTGACAAGTGCAGGGAAGACACACGGAGCCCGAGGTACCATCGCCTGAGGACATTGCTCACAGCACAGAGTGGGGTCATAAAGATATGAAGTTGGCCGTTGCCATGTGGGAGTTACCATGGAAACATTACTGACTAAAGCATTAACCCTATATAGCCAATGCATAGGTGCTGGGAGTTTCTGTCTGGCAATAAAACCTAGATACTTCACACATGTAGGCAGAAGTATCTGAGAATGAGATCAGGGCTGAAGAAGAAGGCTCCCAGTTGAATACAGCTGGGATTAGGCTTGACAGTGTTACGAGTGGCCACTGAGAAGAAGCAATGACACTGGAGTCAGCTGGGGAAATTGGAGAGAGGGGGGTGCCATGGACACTGGAATCAGACACACACAACAAAAGAGGGGAAAGCAAGAAAACAAAGCAAAGGTCAGTCACCAAGATCCATAGATGAGAATATTAGGTCAAACAGAGTACCTAAGTCAATACAGCACTATCACTGCAAGGACAGAGAAACACACGCAGACCATGGGTTTTGTGCTCTTCTACAAGGAAATTAGTGTAATAAAGTATAAGGAAATGCAACGTATTGGGAGAGGTTGTGATTTTCTTAAGTATTTTTACATATACTATATACACTACCGGTCAAATGTTTTATTATACATACAGTGCATCCGGAAAGTATTCACAGAGCTTCACTTTTTCCACATTGTGTTATGTTACACCCTTAATCCGAAATTGATAAAATTAATTATTTCCCTCAAAATTCAACAAACAATATTCCATAATGACAATGTGAAAGAAGTGTTTTTGAAATCTTAGCAAATATATTAAAAATTAAAAATTAAAAAGCATGTAAATAAGTATTCACAGCCTCTCCTCAATACTTTGTTGAAGCATCTTTGGCAGCATTTACAGCCTCAAATCTTTTTGAGTATGGTGCTAGAAGCTTGGCACACCTATTTTTGGGAAGTTTCTCCCATTCTTCTTTGCAGAAACTCTCAAGCTCCATCAGGTTGGATGGGGAGCGTCAATGCACAGCCATTTTCAGATCTCTTTAGAGATGTTCAATTGGGTTCAAGAATGGGCTCTGGCTGGGCCACTCAAGGACATTCACAGAGTTGTCCTGTAGCCACTCCGTTTTTATCTTGGCTGTGTGCTTAGGGGTGTTGTACTGTTGGATGAGCCTTCATCCCAGTCTGAGGTTCAGAGTGCTCTAGAGCAGGTTTTCAGCAAGGATGTCTTTGTACATTGCTGCATTCATCACTCCCTCGATCCTGACTAGTCTCCAAGTTTGTGCTGCTGAAAAACATGCCCACAGCATGAGGCTGCCACCACCATGCATCACTCTAGGGATGGTATTGGCCTGGTGATGAGCGGTGCCTGGTTTCCTCCAGACCTGACGCTTGCCATTCAGACCATAGAGTTCAATCTTTGTTTTATCAGACCAGAGAATGTTGTTTCTCATGGTCTGAGAGTCCTTCAGGTGCCTATTGGCAAATTCCAGACAGGCTCTCGTGCCTTTTTCTGAAGAGTGGCTTCCATCTAGCCACTCTACCATACAGGCCTGATTGGTGGAGTGCTGCAGAGATGGTTGTTCTTCTGAAAAGTTCTCCTCTCTCCACAGAGAATTGCTGGAGTTCTGTCAGAGTGACCATTGGGTTCTTGGTCACCTCCTGACTAAGGCCCTTCTCCCCGATCGCTCAGTTTGGCTAAGCGTCCAGCTCTAGGAAGAGTCCTGGTGGTTCCAAACTTCTTCCATTTATGGATGATGGAGGCCACTGTGCTCATTGGGACCTTCAATGCAGCAGACATTTTTCAGGACTCTTCCCCAGATCTGTGCCTTGAGACAATCCTGACAATATCGATGCAGTATAATGCTATCACTCAAAAAAATTGACTCAAGGCCTTCTTAGATGTAACACATTAAAATATTGTATGCTTTATTTAAATATATCTATTTAAAAATGTATTTATATATATTTAATGGGTGTAACACAAAATGTAATAATAGGGTGCAATAATGTAAACCTATGAGGTATATTTAAATAAGATCAACGCAAAAATAATTAGTTTAATTGGGGCACTCAAAAACTGTTTGGCAGATGTACCAATACAGATTATGTCTGATCTACATGAATGAATTGTGTTTCCCCTTGTGTAATTAAATTGCGTTCAGTGAACACAATTAGAAGCAAATTCAGATCTGACATTTCCCAGCATGCTCTTCTGTATGTTGATACTTCAGAATTGTGTTATCATCCATGTTTTTTCATGTATATTGACCAATTAATCTGTCAAAGTTAAACAATTAACAAACACATACATGTTTTCGAAGTAATTCAATCATGTCTTGAAAAATGTTTTTGCACCCATGACTGTCATTACTGTTCAGATTAAAGCAGTTCTGTCTTGCAATTGCACCTTCAACCGATGCCATAAGAAATCTGTTTGCAGGCCTGTGCCTTGCATGAGGTTGAACAGTTTTGGTGACGTGGTTAAATTCCCAAGTTCAGCTGATGATTTCTCTGAGAAATGTGGGGGTTTTGGGATACAGAGCCTGGCAGATCTTACTGACTGGCAAGTGTACTATGAAAATCATAACTACTACAGAAGAACATGTATGGGAGTGAAAATATAACATTTGTGATGTTGTCCAAGATAACAATTTGTTAATCTCATTTCCATACTGTTGTATCTATTTGCTAAAACTAGGTTTGGCTTACTCATTTATATTCTGTTGGATTGATTTGATACAAATTTGTTAGGCTAACTGATTTACATTCTGTTGAATAGATGTACTTAATTTGAGTTGGGGCTACATATATTTATTGGATGGAAATCCTGCACACAACTTAATTATGTTCATCCAATGAATTATATTTTTGACTGTAATCAACCAATGGGCAGAAGTTGACCCCTTAAGACACAGCCCCTCCTCATTTGCATAACGAGGCAGAATTGCATACAGAAATGTAAAAATGACAGGCAGAAATAAATGGCTTTGAAGAAATAAATAGGGTAAAGAAATACAAAGGAAGAATAAAACAGACAAAAATATTATAATATACACACACTTTGTATGCGTGTGTCCTAGAACGGTTTGTATGCGTGTGTCCTAAAATGCTTTGTATGCATGTGATCTTAAATGCTTTGTATGCATGTGATCTAGAAGGCTTTGTATGCGTGTGACCTAAAACGCTTTGTATGTGTGTGTCCTAGAACGCTTTGTATGTGTGTGTCCTAGACCAATTTGTATCTATGTGTCCTAAAATCCTTTGTAGGCATGTGTCCCAAAATGTTTTGTTTGCGTGTGTCCTAGAACGCTTTTATGCGTGTCCTAGAAACATTTGTAAGCATGTCCTAGAACCATTTGTCTGCGTGTGTCCTAGAACGCTTTGTGTGCATGTCCTAGAACTCTTGGTAAATTAGAAAGAATTCTAAGCAAATTTACAAGTAATACTAGAAAGCAAAAGCCCTGGACCTAGAAGCTTCCACATGTAAATATTAGTTTGAATTATCTTAAACCTTGACCAAATAGTGAAAACATTCCCAGAATGCCGCTTTGACCAATCATTAACCCACTTTCAAGATTTTAAACAATATTACTGATGTTTTCGATTAATTTTATCTGTGTGGTTGCTATGTTAAATTATATCATCCAAGGACATTATATTATGATTGTCATGATGACCTTTCTGAACAACAAGAATTTGAAGGATAGTTTCAATACCAATATGACTTTAACAGCCACTTGAGACAATAGGCAAAACCTGTAAAACTAAACAGTGATTGAACTCCTCCAATACCCAAACAACTGTACATGTAGATCATGACAGACCTCAATCCCATAAACAATTCAATATTGGTATTCAATAACCACTTGTTCAGGAGAAGTGTACACTGTAACAAAGTTTAATTGGAAAAGCATTAAAAAGTTATGTAAAACAACAAGTGTTAACAACAACATAAACCAGCCAGATAATGAGTCTGTGGCAGCATTTCAAGCCCCACTAATAACAGTCTATGATCCCTTATTTAAAAAAAGGGCCAATGTAATATTTTTTTCTGTTCTCCTTTGTGCTCTGTATAAGTTGGCTTTTCTCCCGCTTCATGGATTTCTCTGGGTGGGGATCCTCCATGTTATACATCACAACGCTATAAATAGAGCTCATTGTTTTTCTATGCCACTTTCATGGGGGAATCCCTAACACACAGTATGGATTGATAGCTTAATGGTATTGGTTGTGTATTTTGATCTTGACAACCGGGGTTCGAATCCAGGGCGGGAATTCTAAACTGTATTGAATCATGTAGATTGAGGAGACCAAAATGTATTGAATCATGTAGAGTGAAGAGACTAACCTGTATTGAATCATGTAGAGTGAAGAGACTAACCTGTATTGAATAATGTAGAGTGAGGAGACTAAACTGTATTACATCTGTAGAGTGAAGAGACTAAACTGTATTGAATCATGTAAAGTGAGGAGACTAAACTGTATTACATCTGTAGAGTGAGGAGACTAAACAATATTGAATCATGTAGAGTGAAGAGACTAAACTGTATTGAATCATGTAGAGTGAAGAGACTAAACTGTATTGAATCATGTAAAGTGAGGAGACTAAACTGTATTGAATCGTGTAAAGTGAGGAGACTAAACTGTATTGAATCATGTAAAGTGAGGAGACTAAACTGTATTGAATCATGTAAAGTGAGGAGACTAAACTGTATTACATCTGTAGAGTGAGGAGACTAAACAGTATTGAATCATGTAGAGTGAAGAGACTAAACTGTATTGAATCATGTAAAGTGAGGAGACTAAACTGTATTACATCTGTAGAGTGAGGAGACTAAACAGTATTGAATCATGTAGAGTGAAGAGACTAAACTGTGTTGAATCATGTAAAGTGAGGAGACTAAACTGTATTGAATCATGTAAAGTGAGGAGACTAAACTGTATTACATCTGTAGAGAGAGGAGACTAAACAGTATTGAATCATGTAGAGTGAAGAGACTAAACTGTATTGAATCATGTAGAGTGAAGAGACTAAACTGTATTGAATCATGTAAAGTGAGTAGACTAAACTGTATTGAATCATGTAAAGTGAGGAGACTAAACTGTATTACATCTGTAGAGAGAGGAGACTAAACAGTATTGAATCATGTAAAGTGAGGAGACTAAACTGTATTACATTTGTAGAGTGAGGAGACTAAACAGTATTGAATCATGTAGAGGTAGATATATTAGGTGATGTACTGTATATCTGCTTTCATACATTGCTCTTCTTTCCTGAGATCACAAACAACCAAAAACAAGTCATTAAGACCCACCAATGATGTGCTGAGGGTGTACTGACACCATATTCTTGTAAAGAAAATGAAGGTTGCAAATAGATCTGTAATTGCTTAGTGTGTTGGGGTGCAACAAGGTCAGTACAATTCATGCAGTGTTCAGCAAAGTAGACAGTGCCTAAACTTAGTCATTTTTGTTTGTCATTATTTGTTGACTTAGACTGTATCCCAGAATAAGAACACATTAATCAACTTGTCAATTAATCACCAAGCCCTTACCTGCCTTAATCAGGTGAGATAGTTCAGGGCTACAACAAATCTGTGAGACTCCTGGGCATCCCCCAGGAGAGGTTTGAGAACCACTGAGATAAATGAATAAAATGTAAAGTCCATGTCTACAAGTTGAACTTCCCCTCTGGTCCTCAAAGCAATGCTCAAACCTTACATCCCTAACCAATATGTTTCCTTTGATCATTTGGCTGTCCCACCCCTACAGTTTTTGTTTTTATCTGTCTGCATAGAGGAACAATTTATGGTTCACCTTAGAATACTTTTGGTTTGGAAATGGTTCTATATTGAACAAAATCATTTTGTCATTAAAACCAAAAATTGATCTTAAAATGGTTCTCCTATGGGGACACAGTTTTGCAACCCTTTTTTTCTAATATGAATGGAAGAGCAGCTCACACTCAGCAGTCAAACACCTTCTGTCCTGGTACCATTATGGTGGAGCTAGCTTTCTCCTGAAGTTAGCACAGGAGAGTCACTGCCCATTCTCAGAAGACCTTGGAAAATCTACAGTACCCTTTTAAAGGATATCTAACATCAATTCAGAACATAGAAAGAGAAAATAGGTTAGCATTATTAGAGTTTAGAATAGTATTCAGGGTTTAGTGTCTGTTCATATGCACTCTAAAGGTGGACTAGAATGTTGTGGAGTGAAAAACGAATTTCTCTTTCAAAATACCAGCTTTATATTTGGTGTTTTGTTTTCTAAGACTTTCCATTCATTATTGACTTGCAGCTTGGAAGAGCTAAAATGCAGTTGTTGTTTTTCATAAACAAGGGTGATGATCTAAGATGAAATATAAAAGTCTTAACACATCCAATAAGCCGACCGATTAGTTGATTTCCCACCAGCAAGAAATTGCAATATGAGCTAAGAATCTAATAGTGGTGCATACCATGCATAGTTGGGTTTTGTGGGGTTTAACATGTAAGCTGATAAACATCTTTACCAGATGCAATTTCTTCAGATGAGGCTCTACAGTGCATGTCTATATGCCCTTAATGTAAGACTGTCATCTAAAATTTAATTCACAGAAAAATGTTCTAATTATTAATTATTGTATTTAACTTGTGTGTATAAATGATGTAAAAACATTCCAACCATGTGAAGCAGCATCACACATGCAGTTTTTATGTATGTGGCTTCACTATTTATTCATTGAATCCGTTTCTATGGTTGTCTTTTATTTTGAAGGCAAACAATGATTTCCATGTAGGTTGCTAATGTAGTTCAGCATACACAGGCCCAACCAACCTTGCAATGTAACTTGGAGAGTGGTCATGGTCTAAAATCAAATGTGTTTAATTGGGATCTTTAGTTTATATTATTATTATGAATATTCACATTTTCCATTTTAGTAATTTAGCAGATGCCATCATCAATGATTGCTGCCAGTGAAAATCAACTGAGACCGTACAGCTTTGCCCAAGCATGGCATTTTTTTCGGTTGACATGTCGGTAGGGGTTACAAATTTCTCCTTTTAATGTTTGAAGAATATAATGTGCTTCCCCCAATTATAGAAATGTAAAACGTCCCCCAACAATATCAAACTCATGCGCTTGTATTCTGCTTTACAAAGATTTGGGGCCGAAATGCCCTCTGGTGGACAGAGGGTATAATGGGTAGAGAGTGAGATGCACGCATCAGTCCTCCCAACAAAGTGCACAGAGATCCTAAACCAGATCCAGTTAAAATCCAGTTTAAAATCAAGCATTTAGACTCTTATATTCTTAGTCTTAAATTATTAATGCATGAGATTTTTTATGAACTGGAGTGTATAAATCACAATTACAAACACAGCCTCAGAGGTCACATTATGTTTTCCAATTAGCAGCACATATGTGTCAGCTGGAAAAGAGGTAGGAAAATTAGCATTTTGATATTAGATTTTTCAAAGAACCATGAGGCAAATAACAGAGTTTCAAATAGGAAGAATAGTCAGTGCTCAACTTTATGGTGCATCGCACACAAAAATGGCAAAATAATTACACGCATCAAGGATAAAATTCTCATAACTTATGACAGCATGCCAAACATAGCCAAAGCTTACTGACAGGGATAGTCTTACACTTAACAGGGCCGTTGCTCAATGCCCCAAAAGGAAAGGTGCTTTCACGGTGTAGCTGCTTGCTAATGTATCATGGCCATTCATTTGATGTGAGACGCTGGTAGAGGCAGCTTTCACATGTCCAACAGCAAACTGTCAAAAATACAATTCTCAATTATCAGACACCACAGGTTTGCAGCTCCTATCTAATCTATACACCTTGACTCCTACCCTGTGTAGAGATGATCTCCTTCAAAATACAAGCTGTTGTTAATCTGTGAGGCCCACATGTTTGATCACTCAGTTGCTAATAATAATAACCATGTAAAATGACAGAAATCCTTGAGGCTTATTTTTATAAAAGTGCAGGAGCAGTGTGCTACATGTTTGTTCAAGCCTAGCACACTCCTCTTATGTTGACACTGTAATTAAAACACTGATTTTAAAACAAAAGGGAAATTCTGTAAAAGATAGGGGAAGTTGCCTGGAAATAATAAATATGCAAAGTTACAATACAAGTGAGTATTTTGCTAAAGATTTATTACTTTTTTTACAATAGTCCTCATGTCTGAAAATGTGGACTCTTACAATAGAATGTATTTACAACAGCACTCTCTGGTGGTGACTTTCTCATGGTGAAAAGAAAACATAATGTCCTACAATGTGATACAGTATTTAGAATGCTGTTTTCAGTAATTAAATAATCCAAATCACTTTCAATTCAGGAGGAGAGAGATTGACCATGACCTAACAAAGGACCTGAAATTCAGCTTGAGCAGATGACAGGTCTGGTGACCCCCAGGGCAGAGGGGTTGAGACAGAGGGGTGTTGGGCAGACCTCAACCAAAATATGGTTGTGCTTTTTGGAGCCAGGAGTGACCAAGAACCACTGGCACATGGGGAGAACTGATGAGAAGAAACCAGATGTGTTCACTGTGGTTGCCAGACACGCTTAGAATAACCGGTACAGTGCAGAGCTGTCCAAGGCCTTGGCCACTATAGGATTGGAGAGGTTTTGCGTTGGTATTCCCAGCTGTTAAACCAGGGTGGAATGTATGAAGGTCTCATCAGCTCCAGAATCAATGAGAACTTGAAGGGAGATGCATTTGCCCCCCACAGGAGGAGGCCATGGAGTGGAGTGCGGGTTGTAGAAGACCATGGGGTTTCTGTTTGGCCCACCAGTAAACCCACCGTTGCTGGCTATTAGGGCTATTTCTATAGTTATAACCTCCCTTGACCTGGTAAGTGTTAATTAGGAACTAGCCAAAACTTGTAAACTCAGCCAAACCCCTAACTTGTACAACAATATATAATTTATATATGAATGTAATGCATTTTATATTAGGATATTGAGGAACAATTTTCAAGGTGCAATTACATTGAAATCTACAAAGTCAACATATTATAAAGGAATGACATGTACAGTCGTGGTCACAAGTTCTGAGAATGTCACTAGTATTGTTTTCCACAAAGTTTGCTTCTTCAGTGTTCCTAGATCTTTTTTGTCAGTAGTTACTATGGTATAATTATAAGCATTCTATAAGTGTTAAAGGCTTTTATTGACAATTACATGTTGACCCTTCTTTTTCAAGACCTCTGCAATCCGCCCTGGCATTCTGTCAGTTAACTTCTGGGCCACGTCCTGACTGATGGCAGCCCATTCTTGAAAGACCAATGCTCTGAGTTTGTCAGGATTTGTAGGGTTTTGTTTGAGGTTCGACCACAAGTTCTCAATTGAAGGTCTGGGGAGAACAATGATTTCAAGCACCGCCCTCCTTTTAAAGCTTCCAGTCTGTTTTTCTGACTCAATCAGCATGACAGAGTGAACTCTAGCCTTGTCCTCGTCAACCGTCATACAAGACAATCACTGACATGATGGCAGCTGGTCATTTTGTGCCATGGCTGAAATGCAGTGGACATTTTTTGGGGGGATTAAGTTCATTTTCATGGCAAAGAGGGACTTTGCAATTCATTGCAATTCATCTGATCACATATAATGGCATTCTGGACTATATGCAAATTGCCATCATCCACACTGAGGCAGCAGACTTGATGAAAATTGGTATTTGTACCATTCTCAAAACTTTTGAACATGACCTTACTCTCATAGGTGGCTGATCAAGCAAGGTCATGTTTCTAACACACTGACATGACCCAGAGGACTCCATCTTAACCCAAATAAAACACCCCTACTTGTCCATGTTGAGGCCAATCAAATTAACTCAACTGAATGTGTCAAAGTAACAGAATGTGTTCTATTCACTATTTACCCAGCACCAGGTTACGAAGGACACTGCTATGTGGGAAGTTGAGTTTGCTGCCCACAAATCTCTCAATTCCAGCCCACAACCCTCTCTCGCTGTTTGAGTGTCGGCACAATCCAATGTGAACTGAAATGTCATGAATGATCATGTAAAATATGGTCCCTTTATCATTGACTCTTTCTATCATAGTGTAAAACCCCTTAAGTACGTTCCCTTATCAATCAGTCCTTCTAGTGTTCCAGCCTTGAGCGTTAGAGTTAATCAGTTTGGTTATCTTGAACTCTTTTCATGCTGGAGTACAGCAAACAACCCTTGGGCATTAAGTTAGATTGTTCATTTTTGACCTGCTTGTCATCTAATGTTTAAATCTCCCATAGAACAATGTGGATTTAAACATAATTTGCTCAGCCAGCAGGGCCGGATTATGAACAGGGTGAATGGGACCTGCGTCCAGGGGCTTCTGACTATTAGGGCCTTTGGGCTATTTTACTCCTCATCAACAAGACTGGTGTTCTGTTTCGCATGCAGACTCTTTTCTCGTCCAAAACACCCACTGTTAAAGAAAAATATACAACTATTGCCACTTAAAGTTAGAGGTTATCAACTTGCAACAAATATGGATTAGTTTTATTGTCAAAGGTCCCAGAGGATTGTGAAATCAATAATAGTGATGAGAAAAAAATATTAAATGTGATCAACTAACATTGCATTAGTTACTGTAAATTCAGGCAAATTGAAAACTACTGTTTTTAATCTAATATTTTTAATGGACTTCGTAGTGATAATTAAGATTGTATTAGTAATATGTAGAACATTTCCGAATGACTCAATCAGAAGAGTTACTTTTTTCTTCTCATTGACAAGGAAAGTACAGAGGATACATTCCAAGTTGGTTTTCAATGGAGCCATTTGTAGAGCAGACGTCTCATTTCTTTCCAACTGGGATGATTTCATCCGGGCAGAGGCAGTCAGCAGGACACCACATATGCACCAAAGTATTCTTGCACCCTCCTATTCCTATCAAGGCATCACAGTTCCGAACCTTGTTTATATAAGGACAGGGATTGGCTGAAATGACATTTGTGAAGCAGTATTATTAAATTCATCATATTAGTAGATTTTTCATTAAAATACATGTTTAAATACTTGTGCTGAAATGGTCAAAGGTCTTTTGTTGTGCCCTTGAGCAAGCCACTAAACACTTATTGCTCCGGTTAGTTGCTCTGGGTCGGTTTTTCTTTTAAATGACAAACATAATCCACATGAAATCTAGGCAACATGTGTTTTAAATCAAACATTTCTGAGTCATTATGATTAGCAAGCACACAGTTTCATAACATTTGATACTTACTGCAAAGCCTGTCTTCACAGGATTTGGGGCAATCAGCACATGGAAGTCCTTCCTTGTAAGGAGCCACTCGTCTGAAGTTCCCTCTGTTAATATTAAAATTATTTTTGGATTATGCCATCCTTTTATCAGTTATAATAAACAGTGTAAAACTAAAGGTGTAAGGTAACATACGCTCTGTAATACTGGCACCCATAGAAGTAGACCGAACCAGGACACAAAGCAACACCACAACCAATCTTGTATGAAGTGTCCCAAACCACCTATAAGAAAAGTTGTGTTATCAGAGAGTCATTGGTAAAGCCCTGTAATCACATGCATCAGTAACTACACAAATCTACCTACAGTACCATGCCTGGAAAACCTAACACAATTTACATAACAATATACAATGTTTGCAACACAATAAATATCTTGGTAACAATTTATTTTGAGTCCCAAAAGTGTATCTCTAGATGCTCTAAATATATATTATCTACAACATTTTAACAAACTATCAACCCTAACCCTAACCCTTCACCTAACGGTAACCATAACCTTAACCATTACCCTAAACTGCATTGTACCCCTACCCCTAACCAACACAAATAATTGCTTATCAACAGATAGATTGTTAATTGTTAATGGTGACCATCTAGAGCATGTACAGATGGAATTTGGGACTCTCAAATTAAAGTGTATTCAACACCAAAATAAATGTAAAAAAGTTAGCAAACTACTTTGCAAGTATGTATCATAATGTCTGTAACAATGTTGGGTGGTAGAGATAGAGGCAGACTGCAGGAGTTTCTCTATCATCATGATTTATTTTAGGATGACAGAGATGAAAAACATCTGCTTTCAGGTGGAACTGAACAAACACATGAACAAAGCTGCGCAACTACTACCGTATAATTAGTTTACAATACTTCACGCTGTATAGTCGCGATACTAATACAGTGTACACCTGGCTCCCCATTCCCACCTACATTATGTAAGACACATAAGTGGTGAAGACACATTCGGCAATGCTGGTATGTTGTTCAACAGTGCTCCTCCTTACACGCTTCAAGATGTCAGTCCAAAACAAGATACAGGGTAACAATGATGCACACTAACAATCAAGCAGAGGGCTGCATATAACGAACACTGATTACATAACAAGGGACAGCTGATGTAATTGAGGTGCGTTCACTAAACGAATACAAAAACAAACTGTGTATGAATAAAGTATGCAAAAGTTTAGGCACCCCTGACAATTTCCATGATTTTCATTTATATTAAATAACTGAAGGACAGCAATATTTTGGTAGTGAAATGAGGTTAATTGGATAAACAGAAAATGTGCAATATGCATCAAAACGAAATTAGACACGTGCATAAATTTGGGCACCCTTGTAATTTTGTTGATTTGAATACCTGTAACTACCTAGTACTAATTAATTGGAACACACATTTGGTTTGGTGAGCTCATTAAGCCTTGAACTTCATAGACAGGTGCATCCAATCATGAGAAAAGGTATTTAAGGTGGCCAATTGCAAGTTGTTGTTCTCTTTGACTCTCCTCTGAAGAATGGCAAAATGGGGGCCTCAAAACAACCCTCAAATGTCCTGAAAACAAAGATTGTTCGGAAGAAACATTTTCTGTACACATGCCACAAACTGAGTTGCTTGAGGTATGCAAACGCACATTTAGACAAGCCAGCTTCCTTTTCGAGGAAAATCCATCTCTGATGAAACAAAGATGGAGTAATTTGGTCATAACAAGGAGGCGTTATGCATGGCTGCAAAACAACACAACATTCCAAGACACACACTTGCTACCCACAGTAACATTTGGTGGAGGTTTCATCATGCTGTGGGACTGTGTGGCCAGTACAGGTACTGGAAATCTTTTTAAAGTTGAAGGTCGCATGGATTCCATACAATATCAGCAGATACCTGAGAATAATATAAAGCAGTCTTTCTCAAAAAATGTTCAATAATGCACCCCCTTTGAATTGCTTTTGTAAGCTAAGGGTGAATCCCATTTCTCTGTCTTACCCCTTCCCCTACCCCTTCGTCTTAACCCTAGCCCTTGTCCCTCGAAACCGAGTGGTAAGGGATAGGGATGAAAACATACCCCTATGAAATGAGACACCACTTGGTTACAGTTACGTGATCATACATGGTCACTAGCTGGCTGATACATCACCAGAGGCGACAAGTGTTGATCACAAACTTTCAAGATATCAAACAAAATCTGGAGTTAATGTAGTTTAGTTAAAACTGTAGACATGTGGGACTGTTGTTCAAATCAGCAATGTAACGTTTGTGTAGCAAACTAGTGATTTTTAAAAACGATTCAATTAAGAACGTTGTTTCAAATACACTGCCCCAAAAAATAAAGGGAACACTAAGATAACACATCCTAGATCTGAATGAATGACCTAATCGTATGAAATACTTTCGTCTTTACATAGTTGAATGTGCTGACAACAAAATCATACAAAAATTATAAATGGAAATCAAATCTATCAACCCATAGAGGTCTGGATATGGAGTCACACTCAAAATCAAAGTGGAAAACCACACTACAGGCTGATCCAACTTTGATGTAATGTCCTTAAAACAAGTCAAAATGAGGCTCAGTAGTGTGCCCGTACAACCTCCCTACAACACCTGGGCATGCTCCTGATGAGGTGGCAGATGGTCTCCTGAGGGATGTCCTCCCAGACCTGGACTAAAGCATCTGCGAACTCCTGGACAGTCTGTGGTGCAACATGGCGTTGGTGGATGGAGAGCCCAATAGAGCACCCCAAAGATGCTCTATTGGGTTGAGATCTGGTGACTGTGGGGGCCATTTTAGTACAGTGAACTCATTGTCATGTTCAAGAAACCAATTTGAAATTATTCGAGATTCAAACAATGCTCAGGTAGGTTGTGGCATTTAAACGATGCCCAATTGGCACTAAGTGTGCCAAGAAAACATCCCCCATACCACTTCATTCTGTTCACACCAAATTCTGACTCTACCATCTGAATGTCTCAACAGAAATCGAGACTCATCAGACCAAGCAACATATTTCCAGTCTTCAACTGTCCAATTTTGGTGAGCTCTTGCAAATTATAGCCTCTTTTTCCTATTTGTAGTGGAGATGAGTTGTACCCGGTGGGGTCTTCTGCTGTTGTAGCCCATCCGCCTCATGGTTATGCGTGTTGTGGCTTCACAAATGCTTTGCTGCATACCTCGGTTTTAACGAGTGGTTATTTCAGTCAAAGTTGCCCTTCTATCAGCTTGAAGCAGTCGGCCCATTCTCCTCTAGCATCAACAAGGCATTTTCGCCCACAGGACTGCCGCATACTGGATGTTTTTCCCTTTTCACACCATTCTTTTTTAACCCTACAAATGGTTGTGCGTGAAAATCTCAGTAACTGAGCAGATTGTGAAATACTCAGACCAGCCCATCTGGCACCAACAACCATGCCACGCTCAAAATTGCTTAAATCACCTTTCTTTCCCATTCCGACATTCAGTTTGGAGTTCAGGAGATTTTCTTGACCAGGGCCACACCCCTAAATGCATTGAAGCAACTGCCATGTGATTGGTTGAGTAGATAATTGCATTAATGAGAAATTGAACGGGTGTTCCTAATAATCCTTTAGGTGAGTGTATGTCGATCACTGAAATATTGAAACTAAATCGACTTGAATTGTTATAAGGTTGTTTAAATAAACATGAATGTGTGACCATGTAGCTACACGAAAGACAAACAGTTTTTAAAGTACAGTATACAAATGTTAATACAAAACAGTATATCTCATTTTACATATTTTCTGGATGAATTTTCTATTTATATTGTGAAGATAAATAAAAATTTAAAACAAACTTAAAAAAGATTCCATGTGAGCACAAAACCAAAACAGGCTATAATGTAATACAAAGTGAATGAACTAAATGTCTTAATTACTTGTTTTATAACTCTGTCAAACCAGTAGAAACACACCTTGATTCTTTCTCTTTGCATGTGCGCGTAATAGGCTAATTAGTGAATTAGCCCAACCAAACCATACCCTGCCTCCGCCCCTGCATGTGCCTGACTGGTGTATGTTCCGTTATTATGGACTCTTAAGTCAAATCACTAATCAGATAGTTTGCTTGTGTTTATTGTCTGCACCTGTTTTGATCACCTCATTACCCTTGATCACCTATATACTCCTGTGTTTGTCTAGTTAGGTGTCGGTCTTTGTCAACACGTGTCTATTATGTGAGATTTTGACAGTGCATCATAGTAAGTAGAGGATATATTGGATGTACCTGTTTGGAGTAGGAGAATGGATAACTACACCTGGAGCTGTCTTTAAACAATGTGCCATAGTGCTGCGCAAAAATTATAAACCTTAAGGGTTGCCGTTTCATTCCTTGAAGCTGTATGTGTACTTTCCTTTTTTTGGCCTAAGTGAAGACAGTCTATTTTACTCACACATTTGAATTAAACATTTGGCACCATGGATTACCGAGATTGTCTCCTCACTAAAACTGGAATCACCAAATACGGCAAAAAATTAAGGCACCGTACACACCTGCAAACCTCAATCAACATCATAATCAATGTACTGCATCTTCGAGGTGGAGGAGAACATCACCTTGCTAGTGTCTGGCCATCCATGTGTTAATTTTGGCTATTTTACAGCTTTTTTGTAATCCCAGGACGGAATCCGCATTGTTCCTCTTCAACCCGAGGTTTGACTATCGGCCAAACCCTCCTTTCCAGCACCTTGGAGTAGACTTTACCAGGGAGGCTGAGAAGTGTAATACCCCTGTAATTGGCACACATGGATCAGATCTTCACTCTATCAAGGATCCTAGAGGGGGCATGGGAGTTTGCCCATCCGGTCTGGGCAAACGTGTTTTTCTGGATCTGGAGAAGGCATATGACCGGGTCCCCCGGGAGATATTTTGGGAGGTGCTACAGGAGTATGGGGTGAGGGTGTCCCTTCTTAGAGCCATCCAATCTCTGTATGACCAAACTTAGAGCTGCGTCCGGGTTCTCGGCAGTAAGTCGGACTCGTTTCAGGTGAGGGTTGGCCTCCGCCAGGGCTGCGCTTTTTCACCAATCCTGTTTGTAGTATTTATGGACAGGATAGAGGCATAGTTGGGGTGGGTATGGGTTGATGTTTGGTGGGCTGGGGATCTCATCGCTACTTTTTGCAGAAGATGTGGTCCTGATGGCATCATCAGCCTGTGACCTTCAGCACTCACTGTATCAATTTGCAGCCGAGTGTGAAGCGGCTGAGATGAGGATCAGCACCTCTAAATCTGAGGCCATGGTTTTCAGCTGGAAACCGATGGAGTGCCTACTCCATGTAAAGAATGAGTCCTTACCCCAAGTGAAGGAGTTCAAATACCTTAGCGTCTTGTTTGCAAGTGAGGGGACAATGGAGCGGGAGATTGGTTGGAGAATCGGCGCAGCGGGGGCGGTATTACACTCAATTTTTACATCATGGTGATGAAAGAAGCTGAGCCAGAAGGCAAAGCTCTCGTTCTGCCAGTCAGTTTTCATTCCTACCCTCACCTATGGTCAGGAAGGCTGGGTCATGACCGAAAGAACGAGATCAAGGGTACAAGTGGCCGAATTGGGTTTCCTCAGGAGAGTGGCTGGCATCTCCTTAGAGATAAGGTGAGAAGCTCAGTCATCCGTGAGGAGCTAGAAGTAAAGCCGCTGCTCCTTTGCATCGAAAGAAGCCAGTTGAGGTGGTTTGGGCATCTGGTAAGGACGCCCCCTGGGCGCCTCCCTAGGGAGGTGTTTCAAGCACGTCCAGCTGGGAAGAAGCCTCGGGGAAGACCCAGGACTAGGTAGCGGGATTATATCTATAACCTGGCCTGAGAATGCCTTGGGATCCCCCAGTCAGAGCTCGTTATTATGGCTCTGGAAAAGTTTGGTGTCCCCTGCTGGAGCTGCTTCCCCCGCGACCTGACCCCAGATAAGCGGACGGAGATGGATGGATGGAGTTATCAAGTATAATGTATATCATCAATGCTCAAGTAATTAAAATTTCCCACGACACGCGAGAGCAACGAGTTCTAGGCTGAAGAGTGTAGTAAGGTGTTTAATTTAGCTTTTCTTAAAACCTGGTGTGAATACAGGGTTACAGAAAGACCAACCTAAAAACAGGGAGGCAGCAAAATCCAAAACACAGAAATACAAATGCTGCACCAGCAGGCAACATCTGGAGAAGAAGGCACAGCATGGTGAAACATTCAGTGGCTTCTTGGTACCGCTTCTCACAGAGATGGAGGAATACAACCATCTTTGTGCCTATTTTGGATATAAACCCTCCATGCTACAGAGGGGGAGTTGTAAGAAGAAGGATAAGGTCGGTGTCAATAAGAAACCAGATGAATTTCCAGCTATGGGGGAGCATCTCTTATTGAACAATGAGCATTTTTCCTACCCTCTTCTTATAGGAATATTCCCACTGGATTATGATTCCCCTAATTGCCTCGTATACTCTTTTTGTGGGGGCCAAGAGTGTGACTGTGGAAGGATGGTGCCTGTAAATCCTGTTCAGACACCTGTTGGAGGGTGCAAAGAGTGGGCTGGGTTTTCAGATGCCCCATTCGATGTCAGGGAGATGTCGTCACCTACATTATCTTGGCTCCATGCATGTTCACTATCAAGGGAGCGGTCATTATGATCTTGGTGGGGAGCTATTCCTACAGCGTCCTGGAGTAGGGAGCAGGTTTCACCACTGGGGGAGCAATACAGGATGTCAGCATTGAGTGAAGAGCTGTCTTAAACATACAATATATAGTTTTGGCCGCTAGGGAGCTCTCAATCAAAACAATAGCAAAAGATGTACTTGGATGACGTCGGAAAGTAGCATGGGATCATGGGTTTTGTTATCGTTGTCAATGAAAACCTTTCAATCTAGCGTCTCCGGCAGAAAAAATGTTCACTGACAAAGCAATGTATTGTTAAAAATATTATAACTTTATTCATGTTATGTTTGGCGGTTCCCTTGAACTTTGAGCAACTAGCACAGTCAAACGTTATATGACGCCATTGACAGAAGACAAAATGAAACGTCCCGTGTCTTCGAATTACATTACAAATTTCTCTGGATTTGAAAGTTGGTAGAAACATTTAGGATAATGTAAGTACACAACTAAGGAATATATATAATATAGATATTGTCACGGCTCCAAGGATGAGGAGGCAGGCGCGTCTTCTCTGAACATATATTTATTTGAAACAACACAGAAGAACTGGACAGGAACAAAGAACCACACAGGACTCACACACACTCAGAACTAAATACTGTACTAACGAGGGAAGGATGTGCAGGTGTGGACAAAACAACAGAACTGATAGGCTGACAAAAACATGTGACGGGATCATGTGACACAAATAGCGGGAAACAAAACCAAAACAAAACACATAGAGGAGAAAACACCCTGTAGTGACACAGAACAAGGACAGAGTCTACAGACATTGTAACATAACCCCCCACCTAAGGAGCGAAACCAGGCGCGACCACTTCACCAATAAACAATGAAACACTAAAACATGCACATAAAGACACGAGAAATGGAGGGCAAGGGAGGGTAGTGGGGCCCAGGCAAGCGGGGACACAGGGGCCGGCCGGGTGGCAGGGAACACAGGATGCAGCTGGGTTGGCAGGGAACACAGGAGGCGGTCGGGCGGCAGGGAACACAATAGGCGGCCGGGCGGCAGGGAACACAGGAGGTGGCCCGGCAGCAGGGAACAGGGGGCGGCCGGGCGGCAGGGAACACAGGGGGTGGCAGGGAACACAGGGGGTGGCCGGGTGGCAGCTGAGTAGGGGGTCCGGAGGTCCTGTGGCCTCAGCGACGGGGGTCCGGACGACGTCATCAGCGACTGGGGTCCGGACGGCGTCGTCAGCGACGGGGGTCCGGACGATGGCGTCAGCCGAGCAGGGGGTCCGGACGGTGGCTTCGGCTGAGCAGGGGGTCCGGACGTCGGCGACTGCCGAGCAGGGGGTCCGGACAACAGGAGCTCCAAATCCTCCATCGCCAGGACATTGTCAAACTCCGGCGGTGGAGGCAGGATCAGCTCCTCCAGCTCCAACCCCTTCTCCCAGGCGAAAAACCCCCTGGAAAAAGACGCTGCCTTTCATTTGATAAGGGTGGTTCTATCTGTCACGGCTCGAAGGATGAGGAGGCAAACGCGTCTTCTCTGAACATATATTTATTTGAAACAACATGGAAGAACTGGACAGGAACAAAGAACCACACAGGACTCACAAATGCTCAGAACTAAATACCGTACTAACGAGGGAAGGAGGTGCAGGTGTGGACAAAACAACAGAACTGATAGGCTGACAGAAAACATGTGACGGGATCATGTGACACAAAGAGCGGGAAACAAAACCAAAACAAAAAACATAGAGGAGAAAACACCCTGTAGTGACACAAAACAAGGACAGAGTCTACAGACATTGTGACATAACCCCCCACTTAAGGAGCGAAACCCGGCGCGACCACTCCACCAATAAACAATGAAACACTAAAACATGATGTACATGATGTTGTACATCTACTGCCGAGTTTTATTCACTACTGTGCTTGTATGACGTGACCAGTTCAGCCTCACCAAGATGTGGATCCCAAAGTGTCTTGAAGACTGCTAACCTCTCTCTGGCTTTCCATGAGTTGTCGATGAGCATAGGAGCAGGAGCAACTTTTGGTAACTTTTCTGATTAAATATTTTGACTGTATGCCTCCACGTCCTCCTGATTGCCTGCGAGCTTCTCCTGGACTTTACGGTAATTTCTCTACAGTGTGACAGTAAGTTGCGTGGTTACGACACAATAGTTAGCATGTTTTTTTACAAAAACAGCTGCTACGTGGCCATAGCGTAAGATACAATATAATGGAGCTTTTTTATACATTGTCCAGTTTCTTTAGAAATAAACAATGGACAAATAGAGTCTTTACACGCTTCAGATGTAAATTTATTCACTGTCAAAGTGACCCCTAAGATGAATGGGAGTCTATGGAATGCTAACGTGAGGTGATAGCAAGGTAGCATCAGAATCCATGCAGGGCTGCTTCAACTTCCGGGTCTAAAAGCCTACGTTGCAGACTTGGCGCACGACAATGTGATGTCATGGGAGGGCCGTAACTATTTGTGTGTGGTGCTAGCGACACTAGCTGCAGTCTTCTCCTGAACAGAGGGTTGACAACTGAGGAAAGGCTACTGACTTTGCTATTTCTACAGACTAGAAAAAGAAGAAAAAGTTACACGATGACAAAACTGGCAGCAGCATTGACGTTAATGTCAACAGTGGCTAATGATCTTAACTGTTTTGTTATGAACCATTTACTGTTTTATTTTGAACCATTAACTGTGTTATTATGAATAGTTTACTGTGCCCTCGAACTCGTCCATGCTTCCTGTCTCAGCTTAGTCGCGTGCCGCTGAAAAATAAAAGTGGTGCACGACCTCTGCTCGCGTGCTCTAAATCCTTGCGCCAGCGAAATGTACGTCGTTTTGACGTCACATTGGCGCACGCCAGGCCAGCTATGGTGAGTATACTAAAGCCTTTACGTACTTACAGTGAATGTCATCTGCAGTTAGATGTATTTTTATATTGGGTGTCTTTGGTAGTTTAAACATCTGTCTCCATGTGATCATTTGGGTAAGAGCATGCAACCTTGATTTATTTAGGTTAAATAATAGGCAATAGTAATTTGTTGGAAGGTCTTGCGCAGGGGCTACAATATAGAATGTAAATACAGTTATTAGAAAA